>PVJS01022198.1:0-30768 GCA_004027185.1 Glis glis
CTTGATGGTTTCCTTTGATGAGCAGAAGCTTTGTAGTTTAATGCTATCCCACTTATTAATTCTTGTTTTAATTTCCTGTGCTTTGGAGGTCTTGTTGAGGAAGTTTCTACCTGTGCCTATATGATGGAGTGTTGAACCTATGGCTTCTTCTAATAATTTCACAGTCTCTGGTCTAACTTCCAGGTCTTTGATCCATCTCAAGATGACTCTTGTGCAGGGTGAGAGGTAAGGATTTAGTTCATTTTTTACTACAGGTAGATAACCAGTTTTCCCAGCACCATTTGTTGAAAAGACTGTCCTTTCTCCAAGGTATGTGTTTGGCACCTTTCTCGAAAATCAATTGGCTATAAGTTTGTGAACTTGTTTCTGTATCTTCTATTCTGTTCCACTGGTCTATGTGTCAGTTTTTGTGCCAGTACCATGCTGATTTTATTACTATAGCTCTGTAGTACAATTCGAAGTCAGGAATTGTGATGCCTCCTGCATGGTTCTTATTGCTGAGAATTGCTTTGGCTATTCTGGGTCTTTTGTTTCTCCATATAAAATTAATGACTGATTTTTCTAGATCTGTGAAAAATAATGTTGGTATTTTGATAAGGAATGCATTGACACTGTAGATCATTTTTGGCAGGATGGCCATTTTGATAATATTTATTCTGCCCATCCGAGAGCAGGGGAGATCTTTCCATCTTCTAAGATCTTCTTCGATTTCTTTCTTCAGTGTTCTATAGTTTTCATTGTAGAGGTCTTTTACCTCTTTGGTTAAGTTTATTCCTAGGTATTTGATTGGTTTTGAAGTTATTGTGAATGGAATTGTTTTCTGGATTTCTTTCTCAGTGAATTCATGGTTGGCATATATGAAAGCTACTGATTTTTTTAGGTTGATCTTGTATCCTGCTACTTTGCTGAATTTGTTAATCAGCTCTAGTAGATTTTTGGTTGAGTTCTTTGGGTCTTCTAGGTATAGGATCATATCACCGGCAAATAAAGATAATTTAATTCTTCTTCTCCAATTTGAATTCTTTGATATCCTTCTCTTGTCATATTGCTCTGGCAAGAGTTTCAAGGACTATATTGAAAAGGAGTGGTGATAGTGGGCATCCTTGTTTTCTCCTGATTTTAAGGGGAACTCCAGCAATTTTCCCCCATTCAATATGATGTTGGCTTTGGGTTTCTTATATATTGACTTAATGATGTTGAGGTATGTTCCTTCTTTCTATAGAGTTCTTAACATGAATGGGTGTTGAATTTTGTCAAATGCTTTTTCTGCATCTATTGAAATGATCACGTGATTCTTGTTTTTACTTCAATTTATATGGTGAATAACATGTATTGTTTTGCGTATGTTGAACCAGCCTTGCTTTCCTGGGATGAAACCAACTTGGTCATGGTGTACAATATTCTCAATATGGTTTTGAATGAGCATGGCTAGTATTTTATTTAGAATTTTTGCGTCTATGTTCATTAACATCTATTGGTCTGTAATTCTCCTTTCTTGAAGTGTCTTTATTTGGCTTTGGTATTAATGTGATGTTGGCCTCATAAAAGGAATTTGGAAGAATTTCATCTCTTTCAATTTCACAGAATAGCTTGTGAAGTATTGGTTTTAGTTCTTATGTAAAGGTTTTGTAAAGTTCGGCTGGAAAACCATCTGGACCTGGGCTTTTCTTTGATGGCATACTTTTTATTGCTGTTTCTATCTCTGTGCTTGCTATTGGTTGATTCAGGTTTTCTATATCTTCTTGGTTCAATTTAGGTAGGTTGTATGTGTCCATAAATCTTTCAATTTCTTCCATGTTTTCCATTTTATTGGAATATAAGTTTTCAAAGTAGTTTCTTATGATCCTCTGGATTTCTCCACTATCTATGGCGATGTCCCCATTTTCAATTTCTGATTTTGGTAACTTGGGTTGATTCTCTCCTTCTTTTGGTTAGGTTATCTAGCGGTTTGTCAATCTTGTTAATCTTCTCAAAGAACCAGCTTCTTGTTTTGCTGATTCTTTGTATTGTTCTTTTATTCACTATCTCATTAGTTTCTTCTCTGATTTTAGTTATCTCCTGCCTTCTACTGGCTTTGGGCTTTGACTGCTCCTGTTTTTCAAGATCCTTGAGGTGTGTCATTAGGATATTTATATAGATGTTTTCTGCTTTTCTTATGTGGGCACTCAGTGCTATAAATTTTCCTCTTAATACCACCTTCAAATGGTCCCATAGATTTTGGTACATCATGTCTCTATTTTCATTTAATTCCAGGAATTTTTTTATTTCTCCCCTTATTTCTTTTCTGATCCAGTCCTTTTTCAGAAGTGTATCATGTATTCTCAATGAACTTATGTGATTACTTTTGGTCTTCTTGTTGTTAATTTCCAGTTTCATTCCACTGTGACCTGAGAAGATGCAGGGAACTATATCACATATTTTGAATTTGCTGGTGCTTGCCTTATGACCCAGTATATGGTCTATTTTGGAGAATGTTCCATGGGAAGCTGAAAAAAATATGTATTTAGTTGTTGCTGATTGAAATAATCTGTATGTGTCTATTAGATCCATCTGGTCTATGGTTTGCTTTAGGTCTGAACCATCTTTATTCATCTTTTGTCTGGAGGATCAATCTAGTGGCATGAGTGGTGTGTTGAAGTCTCCCAATATTATTGTGTTTGGGTCTATTTGGGACCTGATGTCCTGAAGATTTCGTTTTGTGAATGGGGGTGCACCCACATTTGGGATGTAAATGTTTACTATTATTATGTCTTCTTGTTGGATTGTTCCTTTTATTAGTAAGAAATGACCCTCTTGGTCTCTTCAGATGTGTTTTAGCTTAAAGTCTGTTTTCTCAGATATAAGCGTTTCTATCCCTGCTTGTTTTTGATCTCCATTTGCATGGTATATCTTTTTCCATCCTTTTACCTTTAGCGTATGATTATCTTTGGCTAGAAGGTGAGTTTCTTGTAAGCAGCATATAGTTGGGTTATGCTTTTTAATTCACATTGCCAGTCTATGCCTTTTAATTGGGGAGTTGAGTCCTTTGACATTCAATGTACTTATTGAGATATGATTTTTGTTTCCTATCATTTTGAGTTCTATTTTGTGTTTGCTGTAGTGATAAATTTCCTTGTTTAGTTGCCTACCTGGTGGAGTTCACCTCTCCTGTGGTTCTGAAAATTGCTTGTTTTTCCGTCTTTGTGATTTATTTCTTTTCGGATTTTGTCTTGTGTCTGCTTGGTCCTCATGAATTCTTTAAATGTTTCCTTATCATGAAACATTTTTATTTCTCCATCAATTTCCCTCCTGGCATTCCTGACTTGGGTCAAGAAGTCTGGGGTGATTTTTATTGTTTTGCCCCTGTATGTTTTGCCCATTCTTTTGTTCTTGCTGCTTTTAGGATGCTTTCTTTGGCCTCTATGTTAATCATTTTAATTATTATGTGCTGAGGGGAGGTCCTTCTTTGGTCCTGTCTTAACAGTATTCCATATGTCTCCTGTATGTGAATGTCCAAATCTTTTTCTGTGTTTGGATAATTCTCTGAAATTATTTCTTTGAAGAGGTTTCTTATACCCTTGGTCTGTGCTTCTAAACTTTCTTCAATGCCTTTTCTCCTTAGATTAGGACGTTTTGTATTGTCCTTTATTTCATGGATGGCCAGGGTGTGTTGTAATATCTTCTGTATATAGTTGACTGTGTTCTCAGTTTTGAATAAACAGTCTTCCAGGAGTGAAACTCTGTTTTCCATGTTGTCGAGCCTACTAGACTTGGTTTCTATTGCAGTCTTTAATTCGTTTATTGTCTCCTTCATCTTGTTCAGAGTTTCTTTCTGATTCTTTCTTAGAGCCTCAACCTCTCCCTTCATCTCCTCTAGTCTTTCTTTGAGGCCTTTCATCATTCTGAAGATCAAAATTCGGAATTCTCCATCTTGCATTTCCTGCAGGTCTGTATCAGTAATCTCAATTATTGATGCATTGTGAGTGTTTCTTGTTTCCTCACTGTTCCTCATTTTCGTATTTTTGGTGTTTTCAATTTTTTGTTTCTGTTGCTTCTGCATCATCTTCCTTTCTGTGTATAAGACTTCTTGATGGCCCCTGTAGTCCCAATTGGGTCAGTACGCTGCAGGCTGTGGTTCCCTCCCGTCTGGTTGACCGGGGTGCGGTGTGTGTGGGGGAGGGGGCACGCAGGCTTCAGAGCTAAGGTGTTGGCATGTGAGGAGCACTTCAAGGCACAGTGTTGGGTGTGGGCTCAGAGGCGTGGGTGATGGTGCTGGAAGGTGACTGGTCTCTGAGGCGCGGGTGCTGGGGTTCGCCCAGGCCCCAAGGGATGCGCACATGCTCCATGTCTCTGAAGGCATCGCTGAAGGGTGCCCAGGCTCTGATGCGCGGCACTGAGGATCTCGTGTGTGCCCGAGGGGGGTGCAGGCTCCAGGTATTGGGTGGTGGCGCCTGAAGGTACACACAGTCTGATGCATGGTACAGAGGATCGCGCACGGGCACCAGGGAGGAGCACAGGCTCCCAGATCTCAGGTGGCGGTGCCAGAGTGTGCCCTGAATGTAACTTTAATCATCACAGTTTTCCTTTACAAAAAAATGCAGCATCATATATTATTTAAAAACCTTCTAACAAAATACTTTATTATTTAATGCCATAATAGCACATTTAGATTTTCATGTTTTAAATACAAAATAATTATTATACTTTATATTTAAACAATTATTTTTAATTAATGTTTATTTTTTCCATGTTTATCACCACTTACACTGTACATTGCTATTGCTAGTTGGGCCTTTTCTTCTGATACAATTACTTTGTGCACTGAGAACTACTTTAAAATTTTTCTTTAGTACCTATCACATAAAAGCAAATTTTCTGCATGTATATCTATATGAGAGAGAGAGAGATAATTGCTAGCCCTATTTTATTTTTTATTATGAAACAGAGTCTCACTAAGTTTTAGAGTGCCTTGCTAAGTTGCTGAGGCTGGCTGAGAACCTGTGATCCTCCTGTCTCAGCCTCCCAAGTACTGGGATTACAGGCATGTGCCACCATGCCTGTCTTAGAAATTTTTTTACCTAAATTTTCAATACTTACATACTTTCTGATGAAAAATCTATTGTCATTAGCTCTGTTTTTCTGTATGATTTGTATAAATTGTTTTTGGTCTATTTATCATTATCATTAGATTTTCACAATTTGGTTATGACTTGTCTTTTTGTGATTTGATTTGTTTATTCTGTTTGGGGCTTACTAATATTCTTTGATACATAAATTTATACTTTCCATCTAAATTGAAAATTTTCAGACATTTCTTTTAATATCTTCTTTGCCTATTATTTTTGTTCCTGGATATCAATTACATGTGATGTTCAATTACACATGATATTTTCCTAATGTACTGATACAGTTCTTTCTCCAGTATTTTGTTCGTCTATTTGTAAATTTGATAGTTTGTATTGTCATGCATTTAAATTCACAGATTTTTATAATGTTTAGAGTTTTATCCAAATCAATACGTTATTGTTATTTATAGAACTATATGTGTGTTTTTTCTTTGTTATATATTTTCTCCCCTTTTTATGTGTAAGTTTTTCTTAAACCCTTGGATATAGTGTTAATATTAATAATAGCTTCTTTAAGTCATTGTTGCTACTTACACTATCTCTTTTATTTCTTGGTCTTTTTCACTGAATGATTTTTCTACCATGTATCAGTAATAGTTTGTCACTTTTTTATGTATAGCAATATTTTATTGAATTCTTATCATGTGTTAACAATTCTGTGTTATTGAGTTTCAGAAGTTTTGTTTGTTTTTAAAGAGGTAGTAATTAATTTACAGAGAAACTTAATCTTCTCAGAGTTTGTTTTGTCTTGCTTTTTAATGATTTCTTGTCAGTTACTGTCCCGCGGTGCACCTGAGGGGAAAAGAATGATGTAGACCCAGAGCAGACTTGAGAGGGGCAGGCCAGGGGACCTCATTCTATGGCAAAGGCCCTGATGGACACTGGTCCACAGCTTTTATTCATTTTTGAGTGGGGAGGTTGAGGTACAGATGCTCCTGCATACGTGAAGCACTCGAGAGGTAAAATTTAACTAGAATACATGCAGCAAGGGCTAGAGGTAAACGTTTAACTTGGCTAGCCACAGAACAATTGTAGAGAGTAAAACCACAGAGGATGTGCAGAAGATCCTTGAGACAATGTTTGACAAGTGGGATATTTGGGAATAGGCGCCTGCAAGAGACTCAGGAATATTTACCTTGGAGGAGCGGGCTGCTTCCAGCCAGCTCATCAGTCTGACCATGGCTTTCTATGACCCTTAGACCTTTCCTAGCTAACCATTAACCTGCTTCTGGCAGTCACATTTTCCACAGTTTCTAGAAAAATACCCTTAATTTGGGGATATTTGAGTCCCACTACTATGATACTATAATGTTGGCTTTTGGAATCTTTCAATAATGCCCTAGGTACTTAATGAGGCCTCTACAATCAAGTTTATGGAAGCCTGTGTAATTCTTTGTTCTTTGTTCTTTTTGGACTTTAGAAGCTGATTATGTATACCAATGTAGTTTTTCTGACAATTATTCTTTGTCAACATCGTGGAAAATTATTTTGATGTATACACAGATTGACATTCAGTCCAGAATTTAAGGAAACATTATGCAGTATTCTGGAATACATTATTTTTATTGTTCCAGCCTCTGTGGCTTTTTTTTTCTGAAATTCTACATCTATTTACCTCCCATAATCTGATTTTTATCTCTTCTTACTCAGTTTTCTATCTTAATTCACCAAGATATCCAAGATGTTTATATTTGTACCTCTATCTTTATCTACAGTGAAGACATTTTCTTCTTGGAAAAAGCTAAAGCAGTCATAGGCTTCACTTCATTGTTTTTTTCTTCTTACCCAAATGTTAAATGTCTTAAATCTTTTTCAAATGTTGTGTACAATATTCTAATAGTTTGTGATAGAATAGGATGCAAGTCCTGTAGCAGTTATGCTTTTAAATATAGGAGTAAAGCCGGGCATGGTGGCGCACGCTTGTAATCCCAGTACTTTGGGAGGCGGAGACCGGAAGATCCGGGTTCACGGCCAGCCTCAGCGCTCTCTCACTCTCTCTCTCTCTCTCTCTCTCTCTCCTTAGTGAGGCCCTCCTCAACTTCGTGAGACCCGGTTTCAAAATAAAGTATAAAAAATAGGGCCGGGGGCGTAGCACGGAGGTAGAATGCCCCTGCGTTCAATCCCCGGTACCGCAAAAACAAAAAATAAAAATTAAAATTAAATATAGGAGTAGAGGCTGGGTGTGGTGGTGCACGCTTGTAATCCCAGCTTGGGAGGCGGAGACCGGAGGATCAGGGTTCGCGGCCAGCCTCAGCTCTCTCTCTCCCTGTCTCTCTCTCTCTCTACCTAATGAGGCCTCCGCAACTTTGTGAGACCCGGTTTCAAAATAAAGCATAAAAAAATAGGGCCGGGGGAGTAGCCCAGAGGTAGAATGCCCCTGGGTTCAATCCCCGGTACCGCAAAAAAATAAATAAAAATAAATAAATAAATAAATAAATATAGGAGTAGAAGTCTGTTCACTGATTTTTAATGTAATATGTTGACATAATAAAGATGATAAAAAGTTATCCAAAGAAATATTGAGAAATGTGTACTTGAAATGTTTAAGCAAATAAGGCTCTTACACAGAAATTTGCAGGAATGATAGTGGCTTTCTCTCATTTGTTTAGAAGTTAATAATGCCTTCAAAGTATCTGTGACCATACCTTGTATTTATTATGATAGCTTCTAATATCACTACACATTTTTTATGGACAAGGAACCAGATTTTATGCTGGTTCTTCACAGGATCCTTTTTTGTCTTCCTTCAAGTCATCTGGATGTAGTTATGGAGTCTTTTTCCTATTTGAATTTCCCAGAAATACTTATAGTAAATTCCCATTAACCGAGGTAAACTAAAAGCCTCTCTATCTTTTTAGGTAAAAGGAGCTGAGTAAGCACAAATTATACTAGGATGGCTACTAGAATGTCATGTTTAGAATATGCATTTGGCTATGACACTGAGCCAAGGTGAAAATCTATGAGAATCGTAAGCTCTTTATTGTTCGGAGGTTAGAGCCAATGATTTGTAGTGATTATATAGCTAAAAGAACAAGTTGCTCTAAAGACGCTGCTTTGAAAATTTATATACCGCTAGTATATAGCATTATGAGAAAAAAAGTAAAGGTAGTATTACCAGAGTTCCTGGCCTAAAGTATCCTGACTTTGCCAAAAGATCAGGTCCAGCCACTCACTTAACAAACTTCCAGGAGTCTTGGTCAAACTGTGGTCTGGTTGATCACTGTTAGAAATAGGAAAGTTGCTATTGCTTGGGGGGTAGTTTCCTTGTTATGGGATATTTATAGATCTGACCTGTTGCTCCTAGAATCCAAGGTCATTACAGAAGAGAAAAAATCAGAGAAAGGAAAAATCAGAAAGGCAAGATAGAGTTAGGCCTTAAGATTTATTTAGGACAGTGACTAGAGATGTCTAGGTGCCACTTGGTGATCTAGAACAGGATGGTATAAAATCGTACAGTCTACCATCTATTGATTATGAAGTCCCTGCAAATTTAGTTACTTTTATCTTGGTGTCTTCAAACTTGAACTTTTTTTTTAGGATGTGGGGAAATAAAAACTCTTATACACTGTTCGTGGTATTGTAAATTAGTACAACCACTATGAAGATCAGTATGGAGGTTATTCAAAAGACTAAGGATAGAATTACTATATGATTCAGCTATACCACTCCTCAATATCTTTCTAAAAGAATTAGTCATTGCGATATGAGACTATAATCCACCAATAAAAGCACATAAAAAAGACAAAAAATAATTATAATATTGTAGTGATTTGTGCATATACATGCTTATAGCATAGCTAAATTATGAAACCAAGTGAGGTGTGGTATATAAATACAATGGAAGTTTACTCCGCCATAAAGAGAAACAAAATTATGTAATTTGCAGGAAAATGGATGGAACTAGAGAATATTATGCTAAGATCAGCCAGTTTCAGAAAATCAAGGGTCATATGATTTCTCTGATATGTGGAAGCTAGAGAGAAAACAGAAAAGACAAGGGACTTCAGATAAATGAGGAGAGAGAACAGTAGAATGATGGCAGGGGATTGGGGAGTGAAGTAGGGAAGCAAAAAAAGGAGATTTGATGAAGGAAAGAGTTCAAATAATGCTATATTCATATATGAACATATCAGAACCAATCTCACTAGTATCGATGAGGCAGGAGGGGGAGCAGAGTGGGGTCCAGAGAGAATCACATCAAGTGCTGTGTGCATGTTTGTATCACTTTGAACTTCAATATGATGTATAATTACAGTGCACCAATAAAAGTACATATATATGAATATGATGGGTAGGATTATCACCTTCAGACAAATATACCCTAAAGGTTAACATGTCTATGTGTGGAGTTGAGCAGAAATATCACCCAAAGTTTAAGGTAGCAGAGGAGTCAGAGTTTCACATCTGACATCTTCAGGCTCAAGTGAAGACTCAGTGCTTTTAGTAAGAGCAGCTTCTAAGTCTCTGTCACAGTAGAAGATTATTTCCTGTACTCTTATGAAGGAAATCCATTATGTAAGCCTCCTTTAATAAATAACTGTATTATTGTTCAACTTGGTAAATATAATGGTCATAAACTCATAACTTTACTAGTAGAACTTCAGTAAAAGGTAAATTCCCAAACCAAAAAAAAATGTAATTTGTCAAAATCAAAGTAGTAAAAGACAATGATTTAAAGATTTCTATTAGAATAAATCTTTCGGAAAGGGTTTAGGTTGGCCTATGTGCTTGGACAAATGCTACTCAACAATCCTTTACACCTAATCATTGTATGAAAATGAAAATATTCTTGTTACTATGACACGTGCTATAACACTAGTCAAGAGTCTAGACTGTTGAGTGATGTATAAAATTATATTAAGAAATAACAAATGAAGTAAAATTAAACTGAAGAAAATTTTAACAAAATACATCAATATCAAAAGAGAATTTATAATTGTTTAAAGCATTATTAGATCTTATATTACAGCATTATGATCTAGAAACAGGTTTAATATAATTAAAATATAAATTGATTAGCTTTGATGGACTAGAGACTGTAGCAACTATTTAATTAAAAGCAATTAAATGTGTGAACATGTAGGATCTGTATGCAATAGCTTCCTGTTATTGCATTTTTCTTTTTTTTTTAGTGCTGGGAATCAAACCCAACATTGCACATGCTAGGCAAGTACTCAAACACTGAGCTACATCCTAAGTCCAGTCTGGTATACTCAGTTGATAATAAATATTAAATAATGCCTACTGTGTGCCAGGATAAATTTCAGCTACTTTCAATTGTTTCTCTTATTTCAAATCATACTATGAAGCTTCTACTGTTTTTTAAATTTATCATACATGGAATTATGGCTAAGAAAATTATTAATGTCAAGTACTTAATACACAACTCCAGGTAATGTGGTAAAGGATTTCAGAACATGCTGCCCCCAAAATACTCCTCTGGTATATTGACTATTTTGTGGTAAAGGTACTTAAAAAACAGCAGGTGTAAGAAGAATATTCTGACCTCCTTTCTTAAAAAATCAGGAGATAAAATTTTCATAAGAAATGAACTTTTACTTTAACAGAAGGAAAGTATCATTCTTTCCCTCAAGAATTAAATTTGGGGAGTTAGAGGGAAATCTGCACAAACAAACCTTGTTAAATTAACAAGTCAGTCCTCTACCCAATGAACAACCCTAGTCCAACCTCATTTTCTTTGTCACATTTCACAATTTACTATTCTTTATCTAACTCAACATAAATATTCAACTCTACTTGCTTCTTTGGATCCTTGTTTCTTTTTTTTTTTTTTTGCGGTACTGGGGATTGAACCCCTAATCTGTGGGAGCTAGATAGAATGGGACGTAGAAGGGACTTAGAAAGGAAGAAGAAGAAATCTTTAGATGGACAAAGAAGGTGAACGCAAGGGCGTTCTACCTCCGCGCTACGCTCCCAGCCCTATTTTTTATACTTTATTTTGAAACTGGGTCTCACAAAGTTGTGGAGGGCCTCAGTAAGTAGAGAGAGAGAGAGAGAGAGAGCTGAGGCTGGCCACGAACCCGGATCCTCCGATCTCCGCCTCCCAAAGTACTGGGATTACAAGGGTGCGCCACCACGCCCGGCTGGATCCTTGTTTCTTTATGAGGATTCACCTGAGGATAGGGGCAAGATTTTTTCTCTTCTACAATGGCATAGTAAAAGGAGGACAGGTTTTGGCAGAAATACATGGATAGAGAGACTTATCCTATTGGCCCTGTGTCTTTGTTACATTCTTAAAATTCTCTTTGCCTCATCTTATTCAACTTTATTCAATCATAAAATGATTTTGATTATAATGCTTACCTTCTAGGTATATGTGTATAATATCTCAAGTAAATTATTTGACCCATTCAGGTATACTAAAGGTGGTAGCAGATATTACTGTTTCTATTACAGTAATTTGGCAGGCACTATATGAGAAACTTTGCCTTATTATCTTATTTAAGTGAACCTTTATATCTCTGGTTATCTGAAATTACTGAAATAATGAGGAACAAAGGCTCAGGCAGTAAAAACTATTGCATTGGTTTAGGTTTATTTATTCACTCTGCAACATTTATGGAGCCATTATCATGTGCTAATTGTGTGCAAAGTCCTTGGGATACAATGATGAGCAAAATTAATGATGGACGGAAGGCTGGTATATCTAAGTGTATTAGATGGCAACCTACACCAAAAGATCTTGAGATTGGTAGAGTGCACTGTAGTTTTATATAATGATTTCACACATACTGTGTTATTTTACACTGTCAGATAGGTAAGGTAGGATTATTATTTTTAAAACACACAGAAAATGATGTTTCTAGTAGTGTATGCTTTTAAACTGGAGATGAAGGGTATTGTTCATGCAGGGAGTAGAGAAGAAATTGCCATGAAAATGGGTATAACATGTGTTTGAAATAAAATTATGTTAAATACTACAGTACCTTTATCTCTCTCATCAGCAGTTGGTCTTCCATTCTATGCCAATCTGATAGCCACCAGATTTGGTTTTGGTTGACTTTGTGGAAAACACAACAAATGGGATATATATATAGAGAGAATATATATAGAGAGAGATATAGATATAGATATATAGATATAGATATATAAAATATGTTTTGACTAATGAAAACAAAAAAACTAATAAGTGATTCTTGCTAAATACTTCACTGTGTGATAACACTCAATAATAATTGCTTTAATATTTGACTATGAAAATTATGTCTTAATATTAGTAGATAAAATAATCTGTCTAAAAAGAGTGATAAAATGAGTAATAAAATGTAATATTAATGTGTCTTTAAATCAAAACAAACTATCTTAGGACTCTGATATTAAAACATTCTATAGGCATGCAATTTAGTTTGTATCCATTTTACCAAAGAATGAGCAAAAGTATCTTAAAATGTTTTGTATTAGTCTGAAATAAAGTATAAATGTCTATCTAGATATTTATTTAAACTTTTGCTGCAATTGCACTCAATAATGGCCTTAAATTTCATTCTTTAAAAATTTAACAGTGTTTTAAATGTAATCATTTTTGTTCTACAGAACAACATAGAAACATGACTGCAGTTATGGTAGACATCACATTTTCTAGAGGATGTGTTTTTAAAAATTTTACCTATTAGGATACAAATAGGTTCCAATCTGCCTTTGATATACTGTTTTGGTTTGACCTTTGAAAAATGAAAGATTTAAAAAAACTAAGTCTAATTTTGAAATACTTGTGTGTAAATGATAACATTCCAGGGAACCATGTGACTTGAGTTTCCAGCGTATCAGGATTACAATTTAGACTAGGGGGTTGAAAACTGAAATTATTCAATTATCTTCATACCAGGGTCCAAGTAGTTCTCCAGAAGTTGAGGAGACCTTCCAGGTTCTTGATCACATCACAGAAAAGAACTTAGGGACATGTCAGGTATGGGGAGCAGAGAGAGGGATGTATTGTAAAGAGAAAAGTACATAGTCAAGAATGGGAGTGTGGGTGATCTGAGCGAGAGAGTTGCCTTATCTTGGTCTGGGGTTCTGACATTTATAAAGGAACAGTAGCTAGGAAGCTAAACTAGAGGTGGAGTCAGGTGGGGTTATGAAATTTCAGACCAGTTTTTTGCACATGTTCTATTCATGGTGCTTCCTTCATCACATGTCTCATTAGCATCTCAAATCTCCATCCAAGGGTGTGTATTATACTATCATAATGAGGTTAGGGTCATGTTTGCCAAGGCTCTAATGTGCCTGCTCCCTGAAAGAGTGATTCCTACAGATGCCTTGTAGTCTTGTTGTGACTTTGTTGGTTTTTCAGTAGTCAATTATCAGGACACAGGCAAGGACACAGGCAGAGGACATGGGCTGGGTTGCTAATGAACTGTTTCTTCTGCATTACAGTGGTTTATGGGTGTTACTCTTTGAGACTCAGTATTCTTTCTGTGTCACTAAATTCCTATATCATGATGACCAGGAAAAAACATGAATCTATGCGACAGGCAATGAAGGTAGTAAGTGACTTTACTTTGGGAATTGGAGAGTGCAAGTCCACTTATACACACTCAAATCCATTAACAAATGAAAATCAAATGATCGAGGCAGATGAACAATGTAAATTGGGCCAAACATTCTTTTTTTCCCATTTTCATTGTATTTTATTTATTTATGCTGTAGTTTTTGTTACAATAGCCAAGTTGAGTACTAGTGAGGGAGATGATGTAGCCAACAAAGCCAAAATGAGTGTGAGCTAGATAGAATGGGACATAGAAGGGACTTAGAAGGGAAGAAGAAGAAATCTTTAGATGGACAAAGAAGGTGACCTAACTGAGGGAGTTGGGTGGGGAGTGGAGGGAAACACACTATAGCACATGATGTACATACACAAACCTATAAGACCCAAACATTCTTAATAATGCTGCTGGCTTGAATTGCCCATGATTTTGAGAGCCATGATTTGTATGTTCCATTGACCACTCCAGGTCTCTTTCTAATATAATCTAGTTTCTAATGTTAGATAAAGAGAGGTAACCCTTGTTTTACTTCCACAATCATGATGAAGATTTTTTTTTTTATCAACCTGTAAGGGCCTTTCTCCCTTTCAAGTTTCATTGGAATAAATTGACAAAGATTAATTGGAGAAAAGATGCACAAACTTACTACACACAGAGGCTATCACATAGTGTAACTACCCACCCAACCCCCATGTCAATATGACTCAGAAACTTATCTACTCCCATTTCTATAGGAGAAAAGGAGGAGAGAGAGGAGAGAGAGAGAGAGAGAGAGAGAGAGAGAGAGAGAGTGAGAGAGAGAGAGAGAGAGAGAAAGGGAAATGTAGACAGCTTTGAGGGCTTACAATGATTATTAGGGGAATGAATGGGTCCCAGAGATAGGTATGAGCTTGTAAAGAATTTTCTTTGGAATTGAATGAATCCAGGGAACAGACATTATCATGTAATTGAAGTCAGTCCCCCAGTCTTCTTTTATGAGTTGATGAGAATTCAAGGTAGGGATGGAAGGCAGTTGGGTTCCCTTTTTCAGTCTGGTATTAATGCAAATAAATTCTCTCCTACCACTTAAATGGGGAGAAACAATACAGGGTTACAGAGGTCTCCATTCTGTGTCCTCTTTAAAGGACTTTTAATTTCTATTTGATCAAGTTGTTCAGGTCCCCCCCCCATCAACCCCACAAAAAAAGAAAGAAGAAAGGAAAAGCCACATTTATGGTACTGTTTTCTTAGCCCCCCCAATCCCAAATACTTCTTGTACTCTTTTTATTCATTTGCCAACTCTTACCCAAACCTTTGCAAGTAACTGATCTGTGTTTTGTTACTATGGTTGTTGTCTATTCTAGAATTTAGGTAAATGGAATTATATACAGGGTACTATTTTGTGCCTGCCTTCTTTCACTTAGTACAATGATTTTGCCCTATATTTGCAGATCAGTGATTTGTTTCTTCGTATTACTGACCAATGTTCCACTATAGGATGTAAGCACAATTTGTTCATTCATTCACCAGTTGATAGACATATAAGTTGTTTCTAATTTTGGCATTCAATTAATTTTGATATATATCATGAGGGAAGACTAGAGGTTCATTCTATGTGCATAGGGATATTCAATTATTCTAGTATAATTTAGTTAAAGTGGCTTTCTCAATTTAAATACCTTGACTTTTGATCAAATTTTGTCTCTGTATGTATAGATCTGCTTCTGGACTGTTTTGTTTCATTGAGCCATATGTTTGTTCTTATGCCCATATCACACTGATTTAATTAAACTACTCTAAAGTTTATAGCAGTCATATGATCAGGTAGTGTCATGTTTCAAATATGTAACATTAAAAATGTTTTGGCTATATTAGTTGCTTTGCATTTCTATATAAATCATAGATTCACATTTCCACTTCTATAAATAGTGTTTCTTGGGCTTTTAATTGATATTTTGTTGAATCTATGTTTCAATTGGAAAAGAACTGGAATCATGATGATATTGAGTCATTTGATCTGAGAACATAGAGTCTCTTTTCATTTAGTAATGTCATAATTTCCCTCAACAGTATTTTGTAGATATCAGTGTATGATCTTGAATGTTTTAAATGTGTTGCCTTGCTTTACATGTTTTCAATACTATTTTGCATAGTATTTTTCAAAATGTATTCCCAACTGTTAATTGCTTTGGTTTTAGAATTTCAGTTTGTTTTGCATATGGACTTTGTATCCTGTGGCCTCTGTAAACTCACTTTTTAATTTAGTAGGTTTTATATAGATACCTTAGGACTTTAAGCAGAAGCGATCTATCACATCATGTGTGAATAAGGTCTATCCACTTTTTCAAAAGTGTAATGCTTATTGGAATAAAGTTTTCCATAATATTTCCTTATTATCTTTTAAGTATCTGTAATTCCAGATACAGCTTTAGTTACTGATACAGGGTATTTGTTCCACTTGCCTTTGGGGGAAGGTCAATCTGGCTAAGATTCATCAATTTTGTTTAAGATTTCTTGCAATCCATTTTTTTATTTCATAAATGTTCTCTATTGCTTTTTTTTAGGTTGCTTGGTTTTGCTCTTATCATTATTAACTACTTTTTTCTGCTTGCTATAGTTTTAATTTGTTGTTCTCTTTCTATTTTCTTAAGATGGAAGATTATACCATTGATTTGAGATTTTCTTCATTTTCTAATCTAAGCTTTTAATGCTATAGATTTCTACGTAAAGAGCATTATTAGCCTTATCCCGCAAATTATATATAACTTTGATTTTGATTTTGACTCAGTATATAATATCTTATGATTTTCCTCAGAATGTTTTCCTTGATTTTTGAATTATGTAAAAGTGTATAGGTTTAAAATCTCTTTTTTCTTTTGGCATCTATTTTTCTAGTGAAAAAAATTTCTAGCCATTCTATTCATCATTGTATATCTGTAGAAGCTTTTAAAGATATTCTACAATTAAAAATACTGCAGCTATATTATATTTAATCTATAATTTTATTTTTATTCACATTGTTTTGTTTTCATAATTTTATTTTAATTTGAAAATTTCTATCTTCTTCCAATCAAAGAAAGATTTTTAGTTATTTTGTTTTAAAGATTATTTTTCAACCACGTTTTCTTTAGTTTTTCTGAAATATCTACTAAATGTATACTGAAGTCATTTAATCTCTTTAGTATACCCAGTAACTATAAAAAATGTACCTTGTATTTTTACTTATCAGTATTGATGAATAATTTTTTTAAATATTTCACAAATCACTACTTTTGGCTTTGACACTCTGAAGATAGAATAATCATATATATTTATATCTTTCAATAATGATATTTCATTCAAAAATTTACAATTGCTTATTTTCCACATCCAGCAGTTTTATTTCATTTCTGCTTGCTTTTCCTATTTTAAAAGTTTTATGAAACTAATTTTAAAAATGTATTCATAATACACATACTTAAAATATTTTTTGTGGTTCTAGGGATTGAACAGGGGCATTCTACTCCTGAGAAAAAAATCCCAGCCCCCCCCCCGTTTTAATTTCTTATTTAGAAACAGGGTCTTGCTAAGTTGCTGAGGCTGGCCTTGAACCTTCAATCCACCTGTCTCAGCCTCTCAAGTACTGGGATTGTAGGAGTGCACCACCACACCCAGCTCAAAATCTTTTTGGAAAATTTTGTACCTCTTCTTACAAGTTTTTATTTTGACTGTCTTACTTAGCATTATAATTTTATATATGTTTAAAGTTTCAGTTTGCTGACTCATTTTTGGAGGTTGCCCATAGTTTTCTTTCTTATTCTTTTCTTCTCTGCTAAGTATTTCTTGGTTAGATTTTTCTGCAGATTATCACCAGAGTTTCCCATACACAACTTCATTTTGTCATTTTTTTTATAGTTTTGCTCTTCTTTTGACATCACAAATATCATTATCATTCAGTGGACAAGTTGGTTTATATCTTTGAAGCAAGGCTATTTCTGTCTTCCTATCTTCTGAAAAATAACCACTGCCTATGATTGGGATGGGAGCTTAATTTAAACTCCCTTCCTGAGCAGGGATCCAGTCTTGTCGGGAACCGGCCCAAAAGTGGTGCGAGCTGAGCAGGGTGGCGAGTGTTGCGGCTCAATCAACACCAAGAAGCCAGGAGACAGGTCAAAGCAAGATCTCGTTTATTTAGAAAAACAGTCACACTTTTAAAGTAAAGGCCATAAAGGAAATTCCAGGGCGATAAGCTGAGACCCAATTACATGAAGGGTCAGGTCATTACACCCCTCTGTAACCTATCATAGGCGAAGGCACCTGTTGTCCACGAGCACGGAAGGAGGTAACTGCCTATCATAGCCCTCCTGAGGTTAGGTGGGGTTAACCGCGGGACCTCCCTCTGAGGGGTCCGCCAGCGCCATCTTTGCCATTGTTATGCTGAGTCCTCTAGAGCAGGATTCTGTTAATCCACCAGGCCCTTTCATGGCACTGGGTGGAGGGCCCAACACAGTCTCATCCTAGACTCTGATTTCAAGCTTAGTTTATGTGGTCTCTCACCTCTCGTGGAGCACCTTTAGTCCTTGTTATCTTCATAAGATCAATATCTCAGGCTCCACTGCCTATTCCTCACAAGGAGCCCAGCATACCTACTGGCTCTGCTCTACTTTTCATTTGCTTCTTATTGGTTGACTTTGGTTTTATTTTAGCCCAATGAGGTCTATTTGGTTTGGCCCATTTTTAAATTTATCATTGGCATATATTTAGAGAACAATATGTGCATTAAAGTAGAAACATTTTGCCCTGTGCTGACTATAATTCTCACTAAATAAAATTTTAAATTTTCTATAACAGATAATCATAGATTATCATTCTTGAATATTTAATAGAAAATTTCTGGTTCAAGTTAAAGCAGCCAAAATCAAGTTAATTTAGCTTCTGACATCTAATGTTTCTTTGAAGCCCAGGCTTCAGGATGTTCTACTCTTGTTTCTTGTTATTCTTTTTTTTTTTTCAGTTGCAATAGTTGAAGCTTAGACAGGCAAGGTAGTTTTTTTTTTTAAATCATAAAACTTGCTTTATACAGAAAAGCTAATGAGAACCATGGGCTTCCCTAGGTTGGTCCATGTGTTATCAAATCAACCCATATTCAGTAACATTTGAGATAATTGAGCAGAACAAAAGAAAATAATATTTGATAAATAATGTCTCTGTAATTCTTGAGTATAGGGCAAAAAGATCTATGTTTTCCTGGGAGACTCTCTCTTACAAAAGGAGGAAAGATACAAAGTATAGAATATTACAAAGTGATTTAATCCTATAATTTTTATAGCCAGATACAAGAGATTTTGTATTTTTTAGTTACATGTAGAATTTGAAATGAGAAAAAATCCCAAGTAAAAAGTTATTTGGGGCATAAAATATTCAGAGAACATTTGCATTTGGAATGAATGCTTATCTCTGCATTGATTCAACTCACCTATTTTTTTCCTAGTAAAGTTGTAGTTGGAGCTGTGAGTTCATCTGAGTTTGCTTTCTCTTCCATATCTGAAAGGAAAAGATGTAAAATTTCTGAAATATGCTTAAAAAGTAAACATAGTTCTGAAAGCTCAAATGTATTAAACAAAAATAATTATCTTTAAAATTGATTCCAGGATTTTCTATAAAGCATTTTTATACAATTATTTGGATTCCCTTTTTCACATCAAAAAGAAGGCTCAGGCATTGCAAATGTAATAAATGAGTTACCCAAAATAACCTAGTTGCCATGTCTACATAGTGCAGAATGACTGGCAATTATTGGTGAAATGTGGGTGGTATGCTCAGGCAATCTAGAATATTCTAGCCAACACTTTATTTTTCTTAATATCTTCTCATTTATTCGGGTAAAAATGGAAACATAAGGGCAGAGCTCGGTGATGGTAATGATTAGAATTCAATTAAGTATTTAGTTATTATTTATGCCATTTTAGTACTGCTCAGGATATTCTTGGAAAAATTGGAAGAACAAAAACTATTTGTCCTCTTTGAATTTAATATTGATGTTCATCATCCTTATATGAATATATCAGTAGGAAAATAAAGACTCTTATTTGTGTAGAAATTTGGGGGAAAATTGATACTTTAAAAATGCATTATATAACCGGGCATGGTGGTGCATGCCTGTAATCCCAGTATTTGGGAGGCTGAGACAGGAGGAGGGCAGATTCGAGGACAACCTCAGTAACTTAGTGAGGCCCTCCACAACTTAGGGAGAGCCTGTTTCAAAATAAAATAGGGGTGGGGGTGTAGCTCAGATGTAGAATGCCCCTGGGTTTAATCCCCAGTACCACACACACACAAATACACACACAAATACACACACACACAAACACACACACACACACACACACACACACACACGAATGTATTATATACCTTTTCTACTCCCCGAAGGGTAGAACACTATCCTGAACCCTGAGTGGTGCGTAACAGATACGATTAATTGTATGTATTATCTGTGCTGTCACTTGTGTTGCTCTCTCTGCTTAAAATTTCCTTCTTATACTAGTCAGCTTAGAAAAATGTCTAACTTTTAACACTCACATACTGTTATTAATCTTTTCCTCAGACAAAACTGGTCAATCCTTCCTTTTTGTCCCCAGTTAAATGTCTCTACTGGAGAAAACATTCGATGCAGACAAAGGTCATTTCCTCCACTATTACATCCACAGCATGGTTATTGGCATAGATTGCTATTGGTAGATAGGTCATAAAAAAATCCTTTCTCCTTGTGAGTCATAGGTAGAGACATCATGTCTTAGCATTATCTGTGTATTGAGAGTTGATTAAATGGTAATTTTAAAAATAGTGTGCGACTAGGAGATGTCAAAACAAATATTGATTTTGAGTGGTTTGGCACTTAAAAATACATATGTACATAGCTCTCACTGATAATGATGACATTAAATACAAAATAAGCAAATACTGCATCCAGATAAAAGTATCTTAAAAGAATGAAATGTACCAGACTCTACAGAATTTGCAACAGAGGTATATGTTGTAGTATTTAGGAAATGATTTTAAATAAATATGGAATTAAATAAATATGGAAATATTAAATTTTGAAAAGGGTTATTTTATATTCTTAATTACTCATTATTGCTTTGTAAACATCCTGTTTTACTATACAGAAATACATACATATATCATAAACAAATTGGTAAAGGAAGAGATTGTATGTAGTCTCTCATGCAAATGCAGAACATTTTCCTTTTTTAATATTAGAAAGTTCATAGTTTAAGAAATTATATCAGAAGAGTCAGTTAAGTCTTAGGTGTTCAGTGATTATACATGATTGGAGAAGTCACAGAACCCTCTGAGTTTCTCTTCTTCATCCTATCATTTTCCAGGGTATTCAGAGCACTGAATGCATATAAGTACTATTTATAACATGTTATGATAATTATTTTTATTTTTGCTCAGATTATTGATAATCATAAATGAATAATTGATAATTAATTTTAAGTATAGTTTGTTGCCTTATAAAGATTATGTATATTTTAGAAATGGCAATAAATTTCCATGTTTTGTCCAAGAGTATATTTCTAATAATTATAATGATTACTTTCTTAATGTTTTCTCCAGTTTCTTCTTTATAAAATAGAAATACTGCCCACCATCTATGTTCATCTTAGAAATATGATTTATAAAACAATTTTTTCCTGCCATTATCTTTTTTCTTTAAATTACATACCACAAGCTGAGTGTGGTGGTGCACACCTGTAATCCCAGTATTTGGGAGACTGAGTCAGGAGGATGGAAGGTTAGAGACCAGCCTTAGCAGCATAACAAGACTCTCAACAACCTAGCAAAACTCTGTTTCAAAACAAAAACAGCTGGGGTATAGCTTGGATCTAGAATACCTCTTGGTTCAATCCACAGCACAATAAAAACAACAGCAAAAATTACATACCACAACCATATTTTCAGGTTTTCTACAAGATAATAGTAATCTAATTAGAAAACTTAAATATTTGAGAGATGAAAATTAATAAGTGAATTTGTATTCTGTGTAATTTCAAGCAAAACTAAAAGATTATATTGGGGGCTTTAAAGTTTTGAGAGTTTTGCCATATTAACTTATTAAAATCAGTTTGCCAATAATTATTGTTTTCATATACAATAATATGGTTTTCTTACAAATTGATCAAAGATAAAAAAGGAGCTTTTAAAACACAGCATTAAAATAAAGATTTAGAATCTACACGCATAGTGTTAAAGTGGAAACAACATCCTTGTTTTCCATGTTCTTTTTATGTATTATCTAACAGCATTATTTTTCAGGGAGGATAAAACCATTTGGGATGCATTCTCTATTAAGATCATTGAAGATTATTTCTATGTACCATCATACTTTCAGGCTATTTCAAATTTCAGTTAGTCCAGTGTTGTTTTAACATCACAGTGGTATGATATGTTGTTACTCCTGCATTTGTATTTTTATAGCATTGATTACTTAGACTGCTTTTTAAAATATTTATAGAAACTCAAAATGACTTAAAAATAAGGAATCTAGTTAGCTCATACAATTAGAATTTCATATGTAGGGAAGCTTTGTTTGGATTTAGTCCAGCCAGTGTGTTCACATTTCTCTGTAATTTTCAAGACATCTTCCTCCTCTGTGTTACTTTTTAATCATTCTAGTAGGAAACACACACACACACACACACACACACACACAGACACACACACACACAGAAAAAAAGGCTGTAGCTTTTGTAAGCCTTTCATTTGCATAATTTAATATCTAGCAAATTAAGATCAACTTCTTTCTTCAGGCCTTTTTTCAACGGTGAGAATTTTTATTCATAAGTCTTCCATACAGTTCCCCTTGCCTATTATTGACCAGATTGTGTCATATGCCCCTTTGTGAACTAACACTAGGCTTTATTCTAGGTTTCTGATGGATCATTACCAAAGAAAAGAATGGAGCGTAACTGTCTGTACTTTGATCACGACCTACCTTTTGAGTTTGGACCAACTGACCTTGGTTACAAGGAAGCAGGCCTATAATGTTCTTGGGACACACATTAGCTCACACTAGATCACTGTTCTTAATGCTGACTCTTTGTGTTTGACTTGAAACACATATATAAACTCTCCCAAACTTATACTCACTAATAAGAATTATGCCTACACAATAGCTTTTTAAATATCTTTGGGGTCACAAGAAGTTGTGATGTATTTCAACAAATGCCAGGTATTAAAAAAAAATTTATTTCTAAACTGGGCATGGGTGGTGCACGCCTATAATCCCAGTATTTGGAAGTCTGAGATAGGAGGATCCCAGGTTTCAGGCCAGTGTGTGGCACCTTAGTGAGATCCTGTTTCAGATTAAAAAAATAAAAATAAAATGGGCTAGGGGTGTAGCTTAGTGGTAGAATGCTTCAGGATTCAGTCCCCAGAACCAAAAAATAAACAAATTAACTAGCTAACTAAGTAAATAAATAAATAAATGAAAGTATCTTGCTCTATTTACTGAAAAACAGCTAGAGAATAGTTTTTGATTTTTTCAATCCTTTCATATATTTCATGAAAAATATAGTAATTCATATAGTACTCTTTAAAAATCCACTGTTATAATATTATGTGGCTAGGACTCTATATATGAAATAACCAGACTAAAGCAAAGCTTAATCATTAAAATCATGTCAAAATTTGGACAGATTATTATACTATGCATTTGGTTACTAGATATGCTGAAATTGTCAAAATAATGACAAGATCACCTGTGTAATTTTCCAGATTTATGGATGTAGTTTGATAATTTTTTCCAGGAATCTCCCTTTGTTGTTTAATCACTTGAATAGATGCTTTTTACTTTACTTATTTAATGCTCAAAATAAATTGTTTGAATCACTGCCAGAAACAAATTTCTTTATACTATGCTATAGCTCTTACTTGTTTTTTTTAAAAAAAAAACAGTGAATTTATTAAGTGATGCTAACTCTGACACTGCAGTCTGATACAAAAATAATCCACTTTTGGCCCTAGGAAAACAATACAATTCTATGCATTAATGTCTTATCATTAAAATCAAGCAAATAACAACAAATCCACAAACCTTTCAGCAACCAAGGATCTCTTGCATTTGTTCAAAATGAATTAACCATGTATTAGACTTAAAGTTACTCCAATATTCAAGCAAAAATTTCACATTATTTCTGGATGGAACTGAAAGATCAAGGGATTAGAAAAATATGATAACTGTGATGAATGTTTGACTTTGAATTGTACTATAATGTATAATTCTGTTGCAACAATAAAGTCCTAAAAAAAGAACATATTTTTTAAAGAATGAGTGTAAAAGGCTGCTTTTGTTGTTCACCTAATGAACAACACACATTTGTCGAACCAAAGCCCCATATATTGGAGATTAAAAAATAGGGACAATATTTAAATACTTAGTAATTAAAAGGTATAAGTATTCTTAATATACATAATTCTTCTAACATGATAAGGTTGTGCTGTGTTAGCAAACATCTAACAACATGAGCATTGATGGGCATGCTACCCATAAGGACCAGGGTAAACACTCTGTTTCTTACTCTTAATTGCATTGAACCATATGTTGGACATGAAATTTAGCACATATGCTGACAATACCTTCCTGTTTCCTGCTCCTGGAGGGAAGGACCAGAGCTTCAGGGTAGACTAATCCCTTCTGTTTCTTTCAAGCTATACTCCTAGGAAATGGCTATAATTGAGCCTAACTTGGAAAAGGTGGCTGTAGCTGCAACTGTGTATCCTGGCATTTATAAAGCATTTTACAGTGGTGGCTGCTTCCTGTTAGTGGCCTGCATTGTCGCCTCATCTGTCATCTCTGCTGGAAAATAAACATCTTGTTCCCATACAATATGTGACTGTCATCACCCTGCCCAAACATTTCTTTTTGTAATCTGTGTGGTTCACAGCTGAATGTTTTTTAAATCTTTTTAAGTGATGTAGGTGCCTGCATACCGTGATTTCCAGTATTAGTATTTATTTCACTGCAACTGTTCACTTATGGGGTTTTCAAGCATTGTGGCTACAGATATATCAAATGAAAATGACATCATTTGAAGCTACATGTAAGTAACTTTATAATTTCCAAGAAAAATACAAGCATTATACTTTTACAGGTATGCTTAAATAAAAATATATGCTATAACTTACTGTGTGATAATCTATAAGTCCATATTCAAAGTTATAATATATTTTGAACAATATACAGATGTGTTTGGCTATCTTTCCCTAATTGTTGGGTGCATAAAAAGATAGGTAAGTGTTTCACTACTAATATCAATACTTTTTTACTTTTCCTATAAATAGAATATTAATTTTCCTGTTTGGTTTTTTTAGTTTAGTTTTGTGTGTTTGTTGTTTATTGTTTTTCATGTCTCTTTTTTCTTCTGTTCTTCTTATGATAATAAATTCATAGTCCTCTGTTATCAGCATGTGTAGGATCCAGTAGGATGCACTCTTGCTCAAATTATCCCAAACTATATTGTAAAAGATCTTTTTTTTTCTGTTTCTATTCCGCCATTAGAACTCTTTTCCTTAGTTTCATTGAATAGCCAAGGTTAAAAAGTTAAATAGCATTTCAAATCCCCGAGTTCATTCATTTGGAGTGCTAGGAATCTCTGTCCCTGGCCTACTGTGCCTCACAGACACCTGTAGCCAACAGGTATCAGTCATCTGTGCCTTGCCTATTCATAGGTGCTACTGAATATGTCAGTGTGCAGTGCTGTTACAATCTGCAAAGAAATAGAGATACTAAAAATATTTTCATTTTTTCTTCCTTTACTTAAAAGAGTAAGCCAAGAGTCCTGGTGAGGAATAACATTAGCTATTGAACATGCCATGTCTCAAATAAAGTCTAAACACAACTTAAGGATGATAGGAAGTAATGTCTCTGAGTCTAGTTGGGTTAATATTTTTTTAGGAACATATGATATATTGGACTAAAATTAGTCCTTTTGATTTCAGTAATGTGTACTGTAAGAAAAAAATGACTTTCATCCAATAAGAAGTTGAATAGATAAGATTATGAGATTTTGAATCAATAAATAGACCAAGTGGCTAAAAGAAAAACTGTCTTTTCAATTCACCATTTGATTATGATCTACTTTATTTGGTAAACACAAAAGTAATTTCTAGAACTAATTGTACCGATAGAGCCAGGAAGGTAAAATGTATTGAAACCACAAGAAGAAGAAGCAGTAACACCCACATGTGTAGTAAAATTCATGCCTTAAGTGAAGTTGCTAATATTCCACCTCCCAAGAACTTATCTTTTATAGTATCTTTAAATAATGGAATAATTCTACACAAACCAATTTCATTTGACCCGCCATTATCTGATAAGTTTTACTTGTAGGATTTGAAATTAGAATCCAGTTAGGAAAGTTAACATGGTAGGATATGATGGCAGCCTCTGAGTATACTGCAGAGAATGATTTATCATAAACTAAAAGGAAATCATCAATTTGATTATCAAACAACACACATTATCATGGCTACTTTACTGGTTACAAAAAAGGACAGACAAAATCACATAGAATGACTACATTGCCTCAACCCTTTTCCCTGCTTTCTATATTTACTGCTAGTATTTTTCTAGAAACATTTTGAATGGGTGCTGGTAATTTTGTAGATAGTATATGATTAAATATATAAATGATTGATTCCATGGATAACAATATCAATGCCATTTGAAAGCTCATGGCAAAACTTTATACACTAATCCTCTTTCTTCCTACTTACATATAATGTTTATCTTATGCCTTAACATGCTGCCTATCTCAAAATTATTATACATAAGTGCTACCAAAATAAATTTTATTGAGTAGTTCCCTTCTATATATATACTTTCAAGTTATTTACTGTTTTCATTTTCTCTTTTTTATTTTTTCACTATTTTTGTTCTATTTTACTGTCTATTGGCCTTATACCTCCTTACCCTTCATTTTTTCCCTTCCTTTTGCCACTGTATATTATAAAACTATTTAGTGCCAGTGCAAACTACACACCATGACATTAAATTTTGACATATTTCAATGTCAATTTATGTGAATTCTGACCTTGAGGTGCTTACTGTCTGCTAGACCTGATAGTATACATATAAATTAAATACAGTACACATTATAAATAGTAAATGTCAAGAGACAATTACTGACAATTTTCCACATACAAATCATATTTTTCCAACTTTTTTAATCATAACTTTTGATTCACACATTTACTAAACTATTTGATTTATTTATCTTTTATGTGTTTTTACAAAGAATCTCATCTGCTAGTGTTAACTGAAAATTACTCGACTATTACTATACATAGAAAACTATAGCCAGGTGCGGTGGTGCACACCTATAATTCCAGTGCTTGGGAGGCTGAGACAGGAAGATTGCAGGTACAAAGCCAGCCTCAGAGAGAGGCTCATAGCAACTTAGTGAGACCCTGTTTCCAAAAAGAATAAAAAAAAAATCAGCCTAGGTGTGTAGCTCAGAAGTAGAATGCCCCTGGATTCAATTTCCAGAAGCAAAAAAAAAAAAAAACCTATAGAAGTTTTCAGAATAAGGGTTGAAATACCCATATCTGATTTATATGAGACAATGTTGGCATCTGTATTGAGGAAAGATTCAATCAGAAGGAGGAATATAAGTTTAGAGGCTACTGTAGTAGTGTAGTGGAAGAAAATAAATAAATGAGTTAAAGTATATACTAATGAGAGAAGAATATATTGGGGTCACTTTGCATGTTACATATAAACTGGAGTTATTGAGCTCCTTGCTCCTTACACAGGCAAAGCTCTTTGGGATGAATGAGTAGGAGTGACATGGCTGAGCAGGGAGCCACAGCTTTTAACTCTGTTGTCGTCAGTGCCAGCAGACATGGTGCCGATGGGCCGCATGGTGGGAACATAAAGGCATGTCTGCCCAGCAACCTTCTTTTCAGAATTTCCCTCCTTCACTTGGCCCACGTGATCTTTGCAGAGCTACCATCTCTGATAAATGCCACTTTGCCATAAAATCACACTCTGTCCAAGGATGGGACACTCACCCAGCTGTGGCTAAGGTTCTCCTTGATGATTAAAATCGGACCTGGAGCCACTCTCTACCCTGACGAGCTATGCTAAAAGAAGAAACCTGTGGTTGGCCGTATGTTTATGAGAAATGAGGGAAATAGTTCCATAAGAAGAATAGTGACATTACAGCTGCTGATAGGATCCCGTGCTATGCCATGGAGGCCATGCCGCAGAGATGGAAAGGCACGCAGGAAGCAAAGGCAGTAGGCTGGGCTTGGGTCACATGGGCAGCCCCATAGTAGGGCCACCAGCAGAATCTATCTTTAAGTAGGTTATTTCATGGGTTCTCATGATATGTCTGTCTGTGTGGGAGAAATGCCTCTAGTTTTCTTAAGCACATCAAGTTGAATTTCTCCCATTTACCAACCATGAGAATAGAGCTTTCACAATTAGAAAGGAGACCTGCATATACTTTTTTTAGACAGAATAATGGGTTCTTTGGGTACTCTTCATCTCTCTCCTAATAAAAATGTGGTTCTTTTCTCTACATTCATTTGTGTGTTAGTTACATCTTTTCTCTGTATAGTCTGTAAAATTATTTTTAACAAAAGGTACATATCGAGCATACCTGAGTACACTGAAGTGGTGGTCCTGTTGAGTAAATTAATTTTAATCTACTAATATCTATGTGGATGACATATAGAAAATAAAAACATAGCTATCACACTCAAAGATTTTAAATAGAACTAACTTTTAACATAAATTGAAGGCTATAAAGAAATAAGCACAAGGTAAATTTAGAAAGTTGATGCAAAGTGTGACATGATGTTTTTCTTACGCCATAATCATATCATAATCTAAACAGCTAGTGAGGTCAATAAAGTTATTTATAAAAGAATAAATTGAATTATTATATCTTTAGTCATGAAAGGGAGTTTTACAGTTTTCCTGAGTCAGTACATATTCCCTATTCTCAAATATTTTCTGTCCCTATTGATATTTTAATTTTTATGTCTGGAATATTGCAAACTCTTCACTGTTCACAGAATATTTTAACTATGTTCACTAGTACATGTTTATCAAAACTGTTAAAATGTAATATAAGAAATATTATAATCCTCTTTGGAAGGGTTATTATCATGAAGTAATCATGTTCATGCTTACACAAAATGTTTGCTTTTCTTTATTTAGAAACAATCATTGTGTTACTCTCAACTTCCATTCAATCTGATTGCTTTTTGTGAGTTTTTTATTTAACAGGATTAATAAAATGAATAATTGTTATAAAATATTACATATCAACTCAGATATTCTGGGATTTGCTTCTCACTCAGAGGAGCCAGTACAAAAATTTGAGGAACATGTGGCAAGTAGGAGCAAATATTTACCTAATTCCTAATTCTCAAGACAAGGTAGAGATTCTCAAGAAAATATTCGGAAAGTAAAGGTGGAGACATGATGAGAAAGAAATTAATACAGAATGCAAATTAGTTTTTTAAGTGCACTGGAGTCGAGTCATTATTCACAGATTCAGAATTCTACTCCTGTAGGTTCTATCACCAATATCCAATTCTTATACATCAAATGTACTCCAGAAACCATTTAGCCTCACTTGAGTGTCTCATGAAATATGTCAAAGAACCATTAGTTTTCTTTCTAAGTAGCTTGAGGAGAACCCACTTTTTAAAAACTAAAAAGTCATATATTATTCCACTGATAATGTGATGAGTATCTGTAGTTTGGTTTTTTTTTTTTTTTTGCGGTACCAGGGATTGAACGTAGGGGCGTTCTACCTCCGAGCTACGCCCCCGGCCCTATTTTTTATACTTTATTTTGAAACCAGGTCTCAAGAAGTTGCGGAGGGCCTCACTAAGGAGAGAGAGAGAGAGAGAGAGAGAGAGAGAGTGAGTGAGCTGAGCCTGGCCGCGAACCTGGATTCTCAAGTCGCCGCCTCCCAAAGTACTGGGATTACAAGCGTGCCCACCACGCCTGGCAGTTTGGGGTTTAACTATGCCCCCTGTGGTAGGCTATAAATGCTACCAAAGATATGTCCTCAACCTAATCTTTGAACTTATTGGTATTATTTTAGAAAAGATTCTGCCAAAATGATTCAGTTAAGGATATTGAGATGAGGTGACCATCCTGGATTATAGCAGTGGGACCTAAATGACATCACAATTATCGAGTAACAGAGAAGTAGAAGGATATTAGACTGTCATAGAGAAGAAGGCATTGTAAAGACAGTGATAGAGATTGGAGTGATATGGCCAGAAGCCCAGGGATGCTGACATCACTCACAGATGGAGAAAGAAAGGACTGGATTATCCTTCAGAGCTCTCCGAAGGAAGGCAGCCCTATTGACAACTTTTATTTTTATTTTTTATTTTATTTTATTTTATTTTATTTTATTTCTTGTCTCCAGAGCTGTGAAAGAATGGATTCATACAACAGAACTTTATTTTTCATAGCTCTGGAGGAAAATATTTAAAAAATGTTATCAATAGGACTCCTTTAGAGAGGTCTAAAGAACCTACAGGAAATTAATATAATCCATCCTACTTGTGCCACACAGACATCCCTTCCCTTGGTATCCTGGGATAAAAGGCCTAGAGCCCTGAACATCTAGTGGAGGAGTTGTGTGGTTCACAAGTTGCCAAAGTCGGGTGTGGTGGCGCATGCTTGTAATCCCAGTACTTGGGAGGCTGAAACAGGAGGATCACAGGTTCGCCGCCAGCCTCAGCTACTTACTGAGGCCCTCTGTAACTTAGTGAGACCCTGTTTCAAAAATAAAGAATAAGGGCCGGGCGTGGTGGCGCACGCTTGTAATCCCAGTACTTTGGGAGGCGGAGACCGGAGGATCCGTGTTCGCGGCCAGCCTCAGCTCTCTCGCTCTCTCTCTCCCTGTCTCTCTCTCTCTCTCTCTCTCTCTCTTCTTAGTGAGGCCCTCCGCAACTTTGTGAGACCCGGTTTCAAAATAAAGTATAAAAAATAGGGCCGGGGGCATAGCACGGAGGTAGAACGCCCCTGCGTTCAATTCCCAGTACCGCAAAATAAAATAAAATAAAATAAAATAAAGAATAAAAAAATAGGACTGGGGTTGTAGCTCGGAAGTAGAATGCCCCTGGGTTCCATCCCCAGTACCGCAAAAAAAAAAAAA
>PVJS01022199.1:0-30756 GCA_004027185.1 Glis glis
AGCTATACTCCCAGCCCTATTTTTATTTTTATTTTGAAACAGGGTCTCATGAGGTTGATGAGAGTCTCACTATTTGCTGAGGCTGTCCTTGAACCTGCAATCCTCCTGTCTCTCTCACACACACACACTTGATCAGTACCCTTCAGGACTTTTTTTTTTCTCCTGTGAAAACCAAGTAAGGAAGAATTAGCTTAGGGATCTCTACACAGAATCACAGAAGACACCACTTAATGAGATTAAAATTGAGTTTGTCAAAGATGACTAGATGATGTATTATAGACTGCAAATTTAGCACTAATTTCAAAACTCTTGCATTTTATCGAGTCCTATAAAATGTATTTATTTGTAAGCTGTAGATCAAGGAACAAAGAGTCTATTGACAACAAAGCTATTTTGGAGAAAGTTTGTCTCCCAACAGAAATAAATGCATTTAAAACAACTATTGACCAGGTTCCTGCCATTTACTAAACCCTCTGAATTTTGTTTCTGGAAGTGCATTTATAAATGGCCGGTAGCTGTCTCTTTTTATTAGCTATTTACAATGAAGAGTATAAACTTCTAAAATAAAGCACCTGTGTTAAAAATTCCACGGTGAGCCTGTTAGTAGTGGGCGGTGCTGCTTTCCAGCCCTGTGCAGATGATTCCAGAAGATTGCACATGAACAAGCACAAAGGGCCTGACCTCAAAAGGGCCCCATCCCGAGCTGAGGTCTTTAATGGAGCCAAAGCAGAAACGCCTGGGGTGTTGCAATCAAGTAGCAGATTCATGGGCACAACTCAGAGCACAGCCTTTCAAGAGCACTGCTGGGGGGCTCCGCTCCTTCAAGACAACACACATAGGATAGGGACACATGTGACACCTGGAATCAATTATGTCTACCCACGATTAGAAGTGAGGCCTATGGGTGGAAACCTATGCCAGGAGGGACGGCAACTACCTTTCTACCTGAGTGTCTGTGTGCTGGTTTGGGCCTTGAACACAGAGCTACTGGAAAAAGGGCTTATGTCTGGGGTGGCACTTAGCTTCTGTACACATCTCTCTGTGATACTCACTTTACAATATGGAATAATTAGTTGGGACATTTCATAACAATTAAAATGCATAATCAAAAGAACAAAGGTTTTTGAAGTCAGCCAGCCCCAAGTCAGATAATTTTGACTCTGGTCCTTCTTAGCTATTCGGTCTGGGAAAGGGACAAAAGCAGGCTAAGCCTTCGTTTTATCAACTGCAAATCAGGGATAATAATGTCTGTCTCTTTAGAGTACTATGGTAAATGAGTTAATATATGTATTAACATCCAATTGAGTTTCTATCGTATCAATAGATCATCAACATTTGGCTCCTTTTTGAAATAAGTTATGTGACAGCATGCAAAATACTTATATATTAAGTTTCAAAAGCAAAACACTAACACAAATACACCAACATAGATTTCTGGAATAAACAAATATACAAAATAGGAGGAAATGCATAAAAATCTTAGCCATGTTGCCTTTGTAGAGGGGTTATAAGTTTTTTTTCTTCTTTTCCAAAATTTATTTTAAGAACTATTGCTTTTATAATGGCAAAATTTTATAATTTTGATAACAAGTAGTAGTTATTTAGCTTGACAGTTCTTGAAAGAGATCGTCTGAAGATGGGTGGTTTTTATGACACAGATAGGGGGCAAAAGCCACTCCTGGAATAACAGCTACTATACCTCATGGTCAGGGAGACATATGCAAGAAACAAGCAGTGGCCACCGCTGGGGAGGCTCACACCTAGGGGCTTGCAGGGAGGAAGATATTGAGGGAATAAAAGGGCTTCTGTAAATGGGGCACCAAAAAAAAAAAACCAAACCCTACCTCTTACCTGTCTCCGACTCATAGCTCATCCCTAAACAGCATGACAATCACAGCATGCCAGAGTTGGAGGAAACCTAAGGGGTCATCTGTCTAATACATATCCTCATCTCATAGATCAGGAGCATCAAGTCCAGAAAAGTTCAGTGACATTCACTGATTCTTGGTTCAATCAATAATTTCTATTGAGAGTGTCAACTATGAGCCTGCTATAAGGAGTGGAGATACAACTGTGAGCAAGGTGCCTGCCATCCTGGAGGATGTAGAGGAGAAGAAAACTAGCAAACACACACATGCATGATGTCAGAAGAGTAGCCACCCTGCAACCTGTCCACCACCACGGCTGCCCAATCAGTGCCCTGGGCCTGGAACACTTCCTTCTATAGAGACCAAGCGTGTAGCCCTCCTGGGCCCCTGAGAATTTTTCCTTATTAGGAAAAATATTTCCTTGCTCTGAGCATACAGTGAAGAACTTCCTTGGACTACGTAAGCATGTGTGACAATGGTTCCCACAAGCATCATTTATATATCTGCCCAATTGGGAAATGGGGGGTGAGAATTGAGGGTCTTTGCCTGCAGCCTCTGTGATTTGCTCTGTCTTCATTCTTCAAAAGTGTTTCTCCAGCCAACCTGTGTGCTGAGTCCTCCTTAGAGACTCTGAGCTTGGAAGATGCAGACAGCTGAGGTCTGTGTGCTCCTACTGCTGGTGGTTGACACTGCATGCTCTCTGCTGTCTGCCCTGTAATGGGAAACCTCATCTGGGATTCACAGCTGGATCTTCCTGCTGGACAGTGTCTCACAGATAGCAGGTTTGTCAGTCTTACTCTGGCCTGGAGGAAAGCAAGGGACTGTGGTTCTGTCACCAGGTCTTCGGGGTTGATGGGATAAGGGAAATTTGGGCCATCCATTGGATGTATGAGGACAAATGGGATTCGACAAATCTCCCCATAACCCTGGGTGAATCAGACCAATGGGTCATGGTGGAGATAAAGAAGATGTGACCCAAAAAGATGAGGGAAACCACCCCTTGGCTGCTGGCCACTTTGCTGCCTGTACACAAATTACCCAAATGGTCAGGATCTCAGTGTGTGCAGACTGAAGGCCCCAGGATGGAGCTATGTGAATCTCAGTTTGCCACCACCATGTGAGACCTGTTTTCAGACAAGGATGAACACTGATGGTATCCCTGAAGACAAAACCGGGGAAACATGCTCGTTCTCCAGGAGTGGGATAAAAAAAAAACTAAAAGATAGACATGGGCAGGGGCCAGGAGAGGTCCACTGCCTGGCTGGTGAGCCTTTTTGCAGACCCAAAAGCCTCCAGCAGAAGTTACCAACCCATCTCCTATTACAGCACGTTTTTGCCTGCATCAAACAGGATTGACATGACCTGGCCATGACAAATTGATGATGCCACTGTTACTTTGGAAGACTGGGGATTTCCCCAGAAGCCAGACCCCCTGGAAGTGGTTCAGGAAGGCATCTGCCATTCAGATAAAGGTCAGGGACACCTGGTTCTAAGATCCTGCATGAAACTGTCCCAAATGGTACAGCCAAGGGCCTTTATGAGGCAGGGCCCCCCACAAAGGAAGACTCCCCATCCCTTCCACTGTGCCCTGGGATGATGGTGGGTGAGGGGTGGAGAAAGAGCCCCACAGTGTACTAACGTGTAAGTGTTGAATAGCAAGGCAATGGCCTCTGTACCTGCAGATAAGAGACTGAGGGATAAAACCCAGGGCAAGTGACACCAGAAGACACCAAAGACATTCATTCCTCCATGGTATAGTGTGGAAGGGGATCCCTGAATTAAAGGTGAAGGCCCTCGTGTGGACTATTAAGGAACAGCAGGAGGAGGGCTCTCCAGATGGAAGGACTGAGAGTCTGGGATTGTCACTCTGTGAGTTCCGATGCCACCTCCCCACACACAGGAGGAAAAGCTGCTAGGGCAAACAATCATGGGGCTATTGACAAAGGGGCTTGGGTGACATGACTCCAACACCTGCAAGGGGAGAGATGGAATGGAGGCCTTGGGTGGTTCTGAGGAGGATGCAGTAGCTCACAGAAGACAAATACCAATGCATTTATGAGTAGAACCACTCCAGGTGCCGATGATCATGGCACCACTGCATGATCATAGGTATTGGTATTTTGGCAGGCTGCAGCATTGAACTCATGGGGATGTGTGCCTCCCCAGGGCAATATCTGAGCCATGTGGGCTGGATACACTCCCACCCCCTCCCCAGGATCACCCAAGCCCTTATTGTGGTGGAAAGAAAGATTCATCTTTTAACCTAAGGACTGAAGCAAGCAGGGGGGCTTCTGACAGCTTAGTTACAAGGTGACAGCACGGTCAAAAAGGCCTGCAGGGCAGAAAGGCTGGTCACAAACTGTTGTGGGCTGAATGAGAGATCCACCTTTGGCTTCTCCATACTCGATGGTCTCATAGCTCTTTCACAGAAAGTGACAGCACATAATAGAGACTGGTATGCTACCAGAGATGTGGCCAATGCCTTTTTCTCAGTGTCCCTACAGGAGGAAGACCAAGATCAGTTTGCATTCCTGTGGAATGGCTTGGGAGACACTCTGGCTGTCCTCCCCCACAGATACCCTAACTACCCTGCCATTTGTCATCAATGGGTAAGACTTGACTTGCAGTAAGTCTAAATCTAACCAAGGGTCTGGGTCATACATCATATAGATGACATCTTGATTGTAGGTTGCACCAAGAATCTAGTGGCCTTGGCTTTGTACTCAGCCACAATGCCAGGATTAATGCTGATTGGGCAATACATCCAGGAGAGATTCAAGAAACCATCCAGGAGAGATTCAAGGGCCACCTGGGCAGGAAATCAACAAAGTGTTATGGTGAAGGTCAACCAGAAGTTACTGCCCCTAATACGAAGGGAGCATGGCAGCTGGTGGATCTGTTTGGATACTGGAGACAATACGTACTCCATCTGGACATCCTTCTGTTCCCCTTAATCAAAGCACCCAGGCAGACTTTATTCCAATCCCTGGTAATGCCCTTAGCAAAATCAGCACAGTCACAGTGAAGGGGGTGACCTGAAACAAATACAGATCTGCTATCCAAGGCTGAAACAAATTTTCATCTCAGATCCCAATTGTGGCAACTTGGCTAATAATGACACAGGACTTCCTCGGGCCCTTGAGAGATACACGCATCAAGCAACACCACTGATGTAAAGTGCAGGTGTAGGATCATTCCAGCATCACCTGCTTTAATGTCACCTATTGTATAAATGGAAAGGTCTCCCACATGGGTCAGGTGTTACTGACTCACACTGGAACTTTGGGCAAGGATGGATGTGGAATTTTTCTCTTCAAGCCATGATCTGCCAACAGGCATAGACAATATATAATTGGATTAATCAACAAAATAACAATCACTCTCTGGTGGGGTCACTTGTGTTTCCCAGGACATGTGTTGACTTGTGGACCTCAGTAAGCAATGGTTCCCTGGAGAAGGGTCTTGCTGCCTTGGGGAACTGTCCATGTAGGACAGAGCATCAAAAGGACTGTACTCTACTAGTCCTTTGCAGGGTGGCATCTGATGCCCTCCCAGGGGCCAAACTGACATTGGTTGTACTTGACAGTCCAAGGGCATAAGCATACAGACAAGAAGCCTCACTTTGACCATAGCAGAAACAGCTAACTCTATGGCCCTGGCCATTCATGACCAACAGGACTCACTGAATAGTAGAAGTGGTGACGGATGCAGATTGTCCTTGAGTATTAGCTGGCAGGACAGAGCAGAGTCTGTGTCATTGCCAACACCTCCTACTGTGTGTACCTCCACTATTCATAGAAAACAAAACATCGTCACATGGGACAGTTGTCATCTGTCAACCGGTAGTCCCATTAGCCTCATTCGTTGTCCTTTTTAGCTGGCTAACCCCAGCACCTGAGGCTCCTGGTGAGAACCACGCTCCAGGCAGGCCGAGACATCCTCCTTGGACTGGTCAGGCAGCAGGGCTCAGGGAACCATGTGAATCATTCACGACCACACTGAAGATGTCACTCTCTCAAGGTGGCCATTGGTCCTACTGGGTATGACATGCTTGGAGTTTTTTTTCTTGCATATCAATGAGGGTCAGGGGATGGACTGTTGGGGAAGCCATTGCCTGACCTATCATCCTAATCAGTACCCTGGACTTAGAACACTCTCTCATCTGCAGCTACCACGGGGTCCCAGAAACTTCTTCCTTGTTGGGAGAAATCGTTCTTTGTCCTGGATACGCCATTTCCTTATACTGCTTAAGTTCAAATGTAATGGTACCTGGCAAGCCCCACTTGTATACCTGCCCCTCTCAAAGAGGAACAAGGTACTCACCTGCAGTCTATCCCCCTGTGGCAGCTATCTGGAGGGGCCCACTAGCCGTGGAGACTGCAGCACACAGCAGATGCTGACTTTGCTGGGCTTTTCCTCCTTTCTGTGAATAAAGCATCACTCTAATCAGCACCTTGTGTGTTGAGTCCTCCTTGGTGACTCAAAGCCTATAGGTGATGTTCTGTGCTGGGGCCAGTGGGCTCTGCTTCTGGTGGTTGGCACTATTCCACTCTTTCCATCCTCTCTGGGGTGGGAATCCTCAGCTGGGATGGGCAACGGGATCTTCCTGCTTGACACATAATATAATATCAGGTGGCAATAACAGCTACCTAGAAACACAGGCAGGGTGAGGAACAAGAAGGACCCAGAGAGGATGACAGCAGATGAAGTTGGGTCAGGTGGGGCCTTAAACGTGAGTAAAATCTGAGCTACTATTCCACTGTGATGAGCACGACTGCAGGGTGTGCTTGTGGTCACCTACCTTGTGCTGGCAAAGCCTCCAGGCACATTTTATGGCTCCTGGCACTAATAGAAGGCAAGACTGCCCACTAAATAGACATCCAGCCCTTTCATCACTGCTGTCTCAGAAAATATATTTCACTGACACATTCCCAGGTGCCCTGGCAGACTTTATTCCAACCTTTTGGTACTACTGAAAATAGGAATAATAATAATAAAGTGAGATAATCTATGTAAAATATTAAACACAGTAAATGCCATAAGCACATAATAAATGTTTATTATTTCATCACACAGTAAGATATTAAGAATAGACAAGTCCATTTAACACATAAAATTTATTGTAAATAAAGACAGATCTTTGGCTTTATTTCCATTTCAGAAAGTCTACACTCTTGAGTGACATAGTTCTTGTCATTACCCCTTTGAGTTACTGTGTACCCCTCACCAACATCTGTCATATGACAGCAGGAAGTTTATATTTTTAAGCCAAGTAGACACAGTCTTCTTTGCTTCCAATAAAAATATTCCTAATGGCTTGGGACCCTGCATGGCCTTTCATGTGGATGAAAAGCACCGGGGCAGTCAGTCTTCCCCACAGCGAGGTATCCAGGCCTCTGCACGCTGCTTAGACCCAACAGTGCCAGCTTCCTCAAGTACACAACCACCCATAGCCTGGCGGACAAGCATTTCACATAGCACATTACAATGAGCATGCAAAACTCTCAAAGATGATTTCACAAATCTACTCCCCACCTTGAAACTTCCCTTTTAAAACATCACTGCAGCACCGAGAAGCCACAAACTTCACTGAAATCATTTTTGTATGTCCCTACTAAGAGGGTTTTAGAAGTGCAGAATCAAGTTTACCAAAGGTATGAAGGTTACATCCTTGCTGGACTCAAAAGTTGACACAAGATATTCATCAAAGATCCTGGTGGGAGTCATTTGGAACTACCATGTAAATGTCCACTAGGTGGTGGGCACTTTGTGTGTACAATCTCTTTCAATTCATAACATGCAAGGTAGAGATTATCACCCCGCGTTACAGTCAAGTTAATAGAAATACAGAAAATAGCATCACTTGCTCAGGATAAAAGGGAAAGCGGCACTCAAACCCATGGCTCTGATCCAAAGCCCACACTCTTTTTTTTTTTTCTGTTAGATACTGTTTCCCAGAGCAATGGTCAGTGGGAAGTATCCTTTATGTGAGTAAGGAGGATGCTCATTTGATTGAGAGAAAAAAATATCTTTCATCATGAAATGAATTTACTTGTGTCTATAAAGGATATTCATTCTGAAAGAAAGAAGAGAGGAAGAAGGAGAAGAAGGAGAGGAGGAGGAGGAGGAGGAGGAGGAGGAGGAGGAGGAGGAGGAAGAAGAGGAAGAGGGGGAGAGAAGGAGGGAGGGAGGGGAGAGGGAAGGAGGGAGGGATGGAGGGAAGGAGCCAGGCATAGTGGTGCATGCCTGTAATCTCAAGTACTTGGGAGGCTGAGACAGGAGTATCACAGGTTCAAGGCCAGCCTCAACAACTTAGGGAGACCCTCAGCATCTTAGCAAAACCCTGTTTCAAAATAAAAACATAAAAAGGGCCAGGGGTATAGCTGGAAGGTAAAATGCCCCTGGAATCAAGAAAGAGGAGGGAGGGAGGGAGGAAGGGAGGGAAAGAAGGAAGAGGAAGAGTAGGAGAGGGAGGGAAGGAAGGGAGGGAGGGAGGGAGGGAGGGAGGGAGGGAAGGAAGGAAGGAAGGAAGGAAGGAAGGAAGGAAGGAAGGAAGGACTGTGTTCTTAAGTGCATCACTTATTAAATTTTGTGGTTAGTAATTAATTCCATTTAAAACAGAGGTCCTAAGGTTAATGTATGATTGAGAGAAAGAACGAAACAAATGTAGAAGAGAGGCAAGAAAAGAAAAGGGCAGTAAGGAGGGAAGTGCATGGGGAGAAAAAGTATGAAGAAAATACAAGACTTTTTGTGCTTTGTTTCTCTTGAAATATTAGAAGTAACTTCCTTATCAGCAAGACTCTTGAGACAGACCTCTAAAAACATCTTTCAAGCAAAGAAATGAGGCCCTATACTATTTGGGGGGTTTCTATATCAACTTAAGTCTTGCAAATCCAATAAGATTTCCAGACAGAATCCCGGGGGAGCCTGCTGTCTCCAACAGCGGCAGGAAGATTTACACTAACTGAATATGGCTTTCCGCGGGGCCCGCACAATTGGCTCCATCCATCTAAATAGGATTCTCACATAGAAGCGGGCATAAAGTAAATTGGTGTGGCAAGTGCCAGTGAATACCGGGCATGGACGCCAGTGGCATACCCTGATTGGTATTTAGAAATGCATCAGGATGAAGTAGATCTTGGTGTTAAAGAAAAGGCAAGAAACAAAAAGGTATCATCCCCAGATCCGCCAAAGCTGAGAAGATGCCAGAAGCTGTCAACAGAAAGGTTTTGAACCCCACTACAAAAGAGCCTGCTGTCCGCGGATGGGAAACACATGCCTTGTTGTACGGAGAGCCCCTCTTCTGATCTGCTGACTGTACTCTAGGTACTAAAATAAGATGACAAAGGATGCTTTATGGCTCTTTCCAGATGGACCACAGAGCCTCGTGCTGCCCGTTGAAAAGGGTTCAGTGTGTGTCTGAGTCCCGACCCCAGCAAGGGGAGCAGAAGGGCGGGCAGGATCGGAAGGTCGGCATCGTGAGGATCGCTCACAATTAGGGCTGGCAGAGGAGCAGGAGCCTGCTGAAGAGTGCAGAGAAAGGCCGGATGATGGGGAAGACAAAGCAAAAAGCCAGCCACAGCCCCTGGGCGAGCAATAGCCTCGGTGCCCCACGCCTGAACAGCATGTGATTAGCAGGTGCAGGGAACCTGGGGAGGAGAGGGGAAAGGAATCCTGGGTGGAGGAATTAAATGCACTTGGTCTTTGGCTGTAAATATCAATCTAGGGGATGTTATTTAAACCTTACTTAAATGTTACTGGCTGTTCCTGGTCAGAAGAGTTTAGAGGGGCGGTCCCAGAGAAATATAATGGAAGTCACATAAGTAATTTGAAATTTTCTAGTAGCCTGGCCTGGTGGCGCACGCTTGTAATCCCAGTACTTGGGAGGCTAAGACTGGAGGATCGCAGGTTCATGGCCAGCCTCAGCTACTTAGTGAGGCCCTCCACAACTTAGTGAGACCCTGTTTCAAAATAAATAATAAAAAATAGGGCTGAGGGTATAGCTCAGAGGTAGAATACCCCTGGGTTCAATCCCCAGTGCAAAAAAAATAAATAAATTTTGTAGTATCTACATTCACAAAAAGTAAAGGGAAACAAGTGAAATTAATTTTGATATCATATTTTACTTAAGCCATATGTCAAAAAATTCAATAGGTAAATGATATAAAGATTACTAACATTTTTTTATTTGACCTTCTTTTTCAGTAATGAGACAGGATTTTAAATTCCTTGTGTGTGTGACCTTTGTAGTCCGGTGTGTGTGTTAGTCTTCCGACACATCTGGCTCATACAACTCAACACTTGCAGTGCTCACAGTAGCTACATATAGCAAGTGGCTACCATACTGGAAGATGCTGATCCATCATTGGTGTACAAGCACATTATCTTTCTCCAAGTTTTATTTAAACAAGTAGAAAACCCTGAAGAGGGCTGGGTGTGGTGGTGCACACCTGTAATTCCAGTACTTGGGAGGCTGAGACAGGAGGACTACAGGTTTGAGGCCAACCTCAGCAACTTGGCGAGATCTTCAGCAACTTAGCAAGCTCCTGTTTCAAAACAAACAAAGGGCTGGAGGTATAGCTCAGAGGTAGAATGCCCCTGGGTTCAAGGTTCAATAACCAGTAACACACACACACACACATGCGTGCATGCGCAACCTAAAGAGGTATATGACCAACAGGAACTCTGAAAAACCTAGGTAGAAGGCAGAATATAAAATCGAGGTAAAGGAATACTGGAACATTTGGGGAGCTTTTTTGAACACTGTCACAAAAGGAAAAAAATGTTGGGGACAGGCTGACCCTGTGTTTGCTGCTGAACAGAACAGCAAGTAACAGCTGCTGTGAAATAGATGGCAGAGCCGATCCCCTGTCAGGAGCAAGTCAATAGCTTTTTAAAGTACAGCAGACAGAGTACTGCACGTCCCTGTCACGTCCCCATCACGTCCCCGTCAAGGGACATGTCAAATTATGCAAGGTCGGGTGGAGGAGGACTGCAATTTACCCGGGAAGCAGGCCCCTCCCTGGTCCAGTCGATGCCATCTAAGAAGACTTCCCTCTGCAAAGGCTCAGAATCGTTTAGACATCTCTTCACCTGACTTGGAATGAATGTGTGTGACTTCCTCGTGGGGCTGCTCCCAGGATTCGACTCTCAGGCTTTCTGCCTCCACTCACCAGCAACAAGGCAGGCCTCCCAGGAGGGAGGGCAGGCAGGAGAGGAACCAACTGCCCCGCTGAGAGTCACCCCACAATCCAGCAGGCAGTCAGGAGCCCAGCTAAGTTCTGCTTCCCTCCTTCTCCAGCCTTTTTTTTTATTTTTTTATTTTTTTTTTTTTTGGTACTGGGGATTGAACCCAGGGACATGCTACCTCTAAGCTCCACCTCCAGCCCCCCCCCTTTTATTATTTTTTATTTTGAAACAGGACCTCACTAAATTGCTGAGGCTGGCCAAGAACCTGCGATCCTCCTGTGCCAACCTCCCAAGTACTGGGATTATAGGTGCGCACCACCCCACCCAGTTCCTTCTCTAGCTTTTGAGACTCCACAGTGTCCCCTGAACCCAAGAGTGTTCTTTTCTCTTCAGATAACCCTAAAAGTTGTTTGTTAGAAACTTTCACCCCTGAGAGGGCAAAAGAGTAACACATTGGTCTCTACACCTGGGAAATGGCAGCAGGCCTGCCTACCACTCCAACCTCATTCCCGGGTTCCTACCTTCCTCACCTCCTATTTGTGCTTTAAGTATTACCGCAGAGCTGATGGGCGCTCAGTCTTTCTCTCTCATTTGCACATGTGCACACACTCCTAAGAGGAAAGACAGAATAATCTGTTAAGGGACCAGGCTTTGACCACAAACCCCAGTTTCATTGTTAGCTGTGTGACCTTGATTACTTGACCTCTGAGAGTGCGTTTCCTTTTCTAAAAACAGGGATGACTGTGTGTGCCTCACAGAGAAGTAAGGATTAAAATTAGTTAATGTGCTAAAATGATGCATTAGAAATTAAAATGACTAGACCGGGGCTCAGAGCATGCTGAGAACTATACCAGTGATTACTATGATTTATTATATCATCATTCAGCATTCAATAAATGAAAGCTGTGATTATTAGTAGCATCATGAAAATATTTACTCCTTCCTTCAAAGTTTGCCTTCAGTATTACCTCATTCTGCTCCAGTTTTCCTGATCAATCACTACACCCAGTCCTTCCCTGCCACACACAAAGGATATATTCAGACACCGACACAGACCTGATGTCCCTCCCTGTAGGATACAGCTAGGGTACCCTACTCCTCCCATTCTTAACGCATCATATTGTGTATAGGAATTGTCTGTTTATGTCTTTGTCACTTTCCCTACTGCAATGCTTCCAAGACATTAATGTGCGGATGAATCACTTGGGCATCTATTTAAGGATGCACATTTGGATCCAGGAGATCGGAGGTGGGTGGGGCCTGAGATTCTGCGTTTCTAACAAACTTCCAGGTGATGCTGATACCGCTGCTCCCAGGAACACACTCTAAGTAGCACTGGTGGAGACCAAAGCTTAAAGCAACATCTGGAGCTGTTTGCACTGTGTCCAGCATGCACCTCAGCCCTGGCACAGAGTGGATGCTCAACACATCTGGCTGTAGTGGTGGACATAACACTAACTGTTCCCAGAGCTTAGGTGTCTCCTTTGTGACTCGCACATACATCCAGAACATGGGAGGTGCTTTGGGGTCAAGTGAACATCCTCAAACATAATCACCCCTACATTAGACTCACCTCCAAAAGCTATGCTTAATGAGGGAGCATCTCTAGGATGCAAAAGAACTATGTTGGGGGTCACCACCGCTCATGAGAGGGTAACCTGTGTGCACGTAATCACAAGTGGTGCATAGCCAGCGAAGGAGGCTTTCACGGAGCCACTCAGCTTACCAGGGGAAATGCTTGGTAAATAGCTCAGTGCTTTGCTGGAGAAGTGGAAAGGCCTTCAATGGCTCAGAAGAGGGCAAGCCATTCACCTGTCCAATTGTCCATCTCCCAGCAGACACAGGGCACGTTTGACTCATGCCAACTGATATTTGGGAAGGTGTCAGGAAAGTGCTGATGTCAAAAACTCATAGCTTTTCTTAACTTCCTATGAAGAGGAAGTGTAGGGGAGGAGAGAGCACACCCTATTCCAGGACTAGGAGACCCAGATTTAAACCTTAGGTTTTGTTTACATATTTACTGAGCTCTTACTGTGCACAAGACATCAGTCCAGGCTCTGAGAAAATGCAAATCGTCTGCACTCACAGACAACAGACAATGTACTTGTGAGCAATATAAGTCAACATGCTGTGTGTACTGCTAAGTCCTGGGATGAGAAACCAAAGTAGGACAACACCATGGCACCAGGGCAGGCAAGGTGACATACAAGGGGGCTCCAAGAAGGTAAAATTTGAGCAGAGACATAAAAGAACTAGGAAGGATGTAGCTATGCAGATATCTGAAGGAAGAATGTTCCAGGCATGCTTAAGAAACAGCAAGGGGGCTGGTGTTGCTGGAGCAGAGTGAAGGAAACAGAGAGAGAAGACACTGGAAATGCAAAGCCTATGGGGCAGACAGTAGGGCCCAGGACCACAGGAGGGGTTTGGTTTTGTTTTTGAGGAAGATATAACCTCCTGGCAGGCCCGTGTACAGTGGTGTTATCTGGAAAGCATTTTTTTTTTTTTTTTTTTTTTTTTTTTTTTTTTTTTGCTGTACCAGGGATTGAACCCAGGGGCATTCTACCTCCGCGCTACACCCCCGGCCCTATTTTTTTATTCTTTATTTTGAAACCGGGGCTCACAAAGTTACAGAGGGCTTCTTTAAACGTGCTGTTTGCAAGGAAAACAGATAGTTGAGGGGCAAGAATGGAAGCAGGGAGACCAGAGGGGAAATTTTGGCATCAAGAGTCCAGATGAGAGGTGTGGAGGACAAGATGGTGGTGATGGAGATCCCCGCAGGACTACTGAAAGAACAGAGGGTGACTCCATGGTTTGTCTGGCCTGGCAAGCAAATAATGCCCCCAAAGATGCCCACATCCTAATCTCCAGACCTATGAGGATGTAATGTTCCATGTCCCATCACATGCAGATGTGACGAAGATGACGATCTTGACCTGGGGTGATGATCCTGGGCAATGTGGCTGGGCCCAACAGGACGTTCATTAGGGAAAGATGGAGGCAGGAGGGTCAGAGTCAGAGAAGGAGGTGTGATGATGAAAGCAGAAGTCAGAGGGATGCAGACCACGAGCCAAGAGCGATGAGAAGCTTCAAGAAGTTGGAAAAGGTAAGGAAACGGATTTCCTGTGGCCTTCAAAAGGAACGCTGTACTGCCAAGCCACAGAGACTTCTGACCTCCAGAACTGTGGAATAACAAATCTGGGCTGCCCTGAATCGGGGGTAATCTGTCACAGCCGCAAAAGAGAACCAATGCACCTGGCTCTCTGCAATGTCGGTTATTGAGACAGAGAGCACTGGAAAAGGAGTAGGAGTCAGGAGCTCTGCTGAGATCATGCTGGACTGGAGGACCATTACCTACCCAAGTGGAGATGCCACGTGGGCAGAACATAAGCAGCCCTGGAGCTCAGAGGGAAACTAGAACTTCATGTGACCTTGAGGAAGTCCCGCAATTTGCCCGAGCTTCACTGTCTTCAGTAAAATGGAGGTTAAAGCTTCCTCATCTACCTCCAGGATCCAAGGAGACACGCTAGGCAAGTATTCAAAGGGAGCTACTAATGTAAGGCATTTGTTATTCTGATAAATCAGCCTCTAACCCAAAGGCAAATGTAGTTATTTCTCACAGAGACCTTTTAAAGTCTTCTGTCTCCACAAAGCTCGTTATATCCCATCAGGCGCCACAGAATGCAGAAAGCAGCACTTAGGGCAATGGATGGCTACAATTTTCAAGGAAACACCAGATCACTCTGGACATATCCAATTAATTGAACTGTAAGGAAAATCCCACCCTGAGTGCACTCACGGCCTGCCACTTTCTCCTCCAGTCCAATCTCACCACACTTTAACTGTGACAGCTGATCTCCAACAGCCAAGCGATGAGCGTGTAATATTTCATTTCCTGCTAAATGATCGGAGACTTTGAAAGGGCCCCCCGAGTCCAGCCAGAGAAGTTCAGGCTCCCACCAAACTCAGGACCCACTCAACCAACCATGCATGTATAACCTTTTGCTGAGCAAGGGCAGGGACCAGGCTCAGTGCTGGACACTTCAGGTAGAATTCAAGGCAAGCCTGTGGTCATAGAAGCTATTTCTCCTACAGCCTCTCATCCACCAAGGGAGAGAGACACTCCTCTTCAGGACACTGGAGTCCTATGGATCTATTACTTAAGAGGTGCCCTTGGGTCAATTACCAAACGTATGTGAATCCCATCTATAAAATAGGATTAAAGTCCCTGGAAATCACTTAACTTAGTGCTTGGTACTCACTAAAGGCTCAATAACTAGTTGCCCTAATCATTATAGTTCTCACTGTTGTTTAAGTTTCACCCAAGTTTTTTTCTTTTATAAACAACCTGAAATATGCTCCACCCCAAAATCTCCATTATGACAGAATAAGTAAAATCCCTCCCTTCTCCAACAGCCTTAAATATGTAAAGAAGGCTCTAATTACCCTTCCTCATCTCTCTTCCAGAGCAAATACACCCAATTTCCTTACACAACGCTCCGAACTCCCTCCCATCCTCATTGCCTGCTCTTACATATACTTGTGTCTGGCCACAGTTCTCTTAAAATATGGCCCTCAGTGGAACATAGGGGTCTGATCAATGTCAACTATAAGGGGACCATTATAGAGATACTATTTAGCATGAAGGGACTTACAATCATTGTTTCAATTGTTCACAAAAAAATTCCAAAGATCCATGACATGGTCTAATGTGAAATTTCACTGAAGTACACATTTGAATCCTCCAGAAGATGCAGCCAGTGTTTGGAATAGTTCTTTAGGTCCCAAGGGTCCTGCATCTTTCTGGCAACAACATTTGAGATTCCCTCTATGTCCTTGGATGCAATAATGCCCTCAAAGTGATTACAAGCTCAGCCTATGTGAAAATATACCAACGAGGAAGGAAAAATAGTAAAATTATATTCACATAAAAGATTTGCACAAGGGATGTGTGAATACTTATAGAAATATGATTTGGGACAAACATGGAGCTGTTTGAATATTTCCATATTCACAACTTTGGAGGTTGGGAAGGGTCTCTAACTGCACCTTTTGCAAATGTTATGTGTCCTCTGCATACAAATCAATATGGCTAAAGAATGCTCTAGGTCTTCTGCACATGGAATAGGCAGCATGGTCAGTGCACACTGAATTAGGAGACAGGCCCCTGGGCTCGCACCCTGCTCTGTCAGACACTGGATGACCCTGAGACACCCCCTTCCTTGGGGTTTCAACCTCCCTGCCCACAGAATGAGGAGATTGGATTACAGTGAGGACTTTTTGTTTTTGTTTTTTAGGCAAGTGTGCTACCACTAAGCTACAGTGCTAGCCCTTTTTATTTTATTTTGAGACAGCATCTTGCTAAGTTAATCACATGCTGGCCTTGACCTTGCGATCCTTCTGCCTCAGTCTCCCAAGTACTGGGATTACAGGCATGTGCACTTCAGGGATTCTTAACCTGCTATCTATCCTAAAACAGGTAAATCGAAAGAGATGTTTACCCACTTAAGTTTCAAATATATGGATATGTACATTTTGGGGGTTAAAAAAACTAGCATTTATCAAATTCTAGTCCATCATGGTAACTGCTTTATATAATAATATCCTAATTCTTAATATGCTAATACTTAAAAACCTACTATGTGCCTCATAAATATTATTTTACTGAATCATAATATTCCCATGAGGTAGGTAATATATTGCCTCATTTTACCAGTAAGAAAGCTGAAATTCAGAAAGATCAGATAACTTGCTTGAAGTTACCCAGCATTATAAACAGCAGAGGTGGGATTTCTATACAGGCCTGAATCCACAGAGGCTGCTCTTATCCTCTGTATTACACAGCCTCCCAATTAGCTCGGCCAGTAGGTAACTGGACTAGTTGATTATCACACCACAGTGGGGAATTGTCTTTAATTTGCCCATCTGTAGGCAAGACTTTCTCCAGGCTCAGCAGTGGTTGGCAGGACTGTTCATTCCTATTAGTAGGCCCTGAGACCGGTCCAGTGTGTGTGTCCCTGCCATTTGCAAAGCTGCTTGCTCGAGAGCTGATAATGCAGCAGAGACAGCGTTAGGAAAATGAGGTTGGTCACACTTAGAAATAACCACATTGTAGGTTTATGCTAATACTATGGCTGTTCGCATCACCTTCAAAAAGAAGTAAGGCTTGAGTGGGCCAAAAAGACTCAGAGAGAATACTACAAGGAAAAATTCACTTTTTTTATTCTTATTGGTGTATTGTAATTGTACATGATAGTGAGATTCACAGGAACACATTCATATATGCACAAAACATTATTTGGTGGAGAGGGAAAGGGGAGGTATGGGGAAGGAAATGGACCAAATAAAAATTCATTTCTTATTAGGTTTTTATGCCCAAACCCATAAATTATCTCGTTGGAGTGTTTCTGCTTATGCAGCAAAGTTCCCTTCCATTGTGTTTTCATTCCTGGGAAATGAGATGTGAACTTAACTTCTGATCTTTTGTGTCTTCCACTAAACTAGTGGACAATTGACTTTCCATGAATTAACAAGTTTTGAGACCTTTGAAAACTCAGAAGATGAGCCAGGCATGGTGACACACACTTGTAATCCCAGTATTTGGGAGGCTGAGACAGGAGAATCACAAGTTTGCGGCCAATCTCAGCAACTTAGTGAGGTCTTCTGCAACTTAGTGAGACCCTGTTTAAAATTTTTTAAAAATTGTTAAAGGGCTGGGGGTATAGTTCAGAGTCAGAATGCCCCTGGTTTCAATCCCCAGTACCCCACCCCCCAAAAAAAGTAAAATCAGAAGATGGACTTGAAGCAGAATCATTATATATGTCTACAAATATCTGCACAAAGCGAGAAAATAATTTTACATTAGTAACAGAAACAAACCCTGGCTAGTATGAACACAAAGAGGAGAGAGGACATTTTTTAGAGGAATACTATTATATTATAAAACCCAAGATTTGGATATATGCTGGAAAGATCTAGAACCGGAAGCATGTGAAGGACCCAAGGATACACGGCCTCTCCCTGTCTGTTTCCCCGTGAAGTTCTCCCCATAGGTCTGCTTCATTCCCCTGCCTCTGCTCCTCAGGCTACCTGACAGAACAGGCCTCCAATATCTCTTTTTCTTGTGGGTCCTCTGTTTTAGCCACCAGGCCAGAAACTGTCTTCTCTTTCTGAACTCTGGCTCCAATACCCCCAAGGAATCAAGTAAGAAAAGCTCCTGGACCAGTAAACTGTGGTTGGGACAAGAGTAGCCTAAAGCCACATACCTATTTCCATGGTAACTATGGAAACAGAATAATAGAGAAGCAATATCCAGAAAGGGGAAGGTGGCCGAAGGAGAGGTGGTCACGATGCAGGCAAATGTAATCATATTTGTCCCTTCCATATCTTCCTGAGTTGGACGGTTTTCTTAAGTGGGCAGAAAGCTCTTAGTTCAGAGTCCAAAGTTCTCACGATGGCCTAGGAGCCTGAGGACTCTGTCGTCTTCTGGGCACTGTCATCTTCCCCACTCACCTCTGTCACTCCAGTTCCTCTTCATCCCTTCAGTGACAGAAGTTCCTTCCCAGTCAGGGCCTTCACACAAAGGGCCTGCGCTCGCTGTGCCCCATCCTACCACCTTTCCTCAGCCTGTCTTCTGCTTAGACTCCCTCAGGCCACCCTTCCAGACCACCCCTCTGATCATAAAGGAAATGAAAGGGCTCCGTAGCTTCTGAGCTGATTTATTTTTCTTTCCTATAATACAATAAGCTGAGTGAAGGCCAAGCCTGTCTTTCCAGTTGGTATCCAATTCCACAGTGCCTAGCACAGTACCCTGCAATGGCAAATGCTCAACAACCCTTTAATGCATACTTCCAAGTGAAAAATGAGCAAGTGAGCTAACCCAGATCCTAAGCCTTCAAATGTAATCGTATCCAAAACAGAGGCGTGGCCTAGAATTGAGTAAAGTATTTCTCACCTCATTTCCCAACTCAAAACACTTCCATAGACAGGAACCAGTTGGCAGGTGATGGCTGGCAAGGACAACCCCAGAGGCATAAGGGACGCTTTGTTACACCAAGGCAACCCTGAAAACAAAGTCAAACTGTGGTCCACCAAGAAGAATTCCTGCACTCAAAGCAGCCAAGGACACGTGATTTTCTACAAACAGGCTATTAGCCACTCATCTGAAAACCAGAAATCCCCCAACACCATGGTTCTTTTTAACCTAAAATCAAAAGACACATCACCAAATAATCATTACTTAAGACCCATAGCTCCCACTAAATATAAATGACTCCTTCTGTGGTTTGAGCACTAAGTGTGGCTTTGGAACATGACTGGCATGTATTAAGTTTAAAGTTTTTCCCTTTGAATTAACATTTTTAAAAAAATCACATCTACCCCAAATCAGTCATGAATCATGCCAGGTTGTGAGGTGGAGAGGGGATGCGGGGCGGGAGGGAGGAGTTCCCAGTTTACTTGGAGACATACTGAAATATATTGACATGTAGAAAAATATACCAAAACCAAATCTAAGCTCCAAGGACCAAATTTCCACTATGTAGTGTCTGGAAATATATCCTAAAACATAACATACCTAACAAGTGATCCTATAGTAACAGTCTCTCCTCCTCCCCCTTAAAAAAACCAAACCCAATTCTAAAGGGTAGAAAACAAAAGGTCAACTCTGTTTTTATTTTCAACAAGCACAAGATGAAGCTGCCATGTCGGTTACTGGCCATTGTCGGTGTGGACTCTTGAGCCTCAGCACACTCTGACCTCTCTTTACAATATCTCTTGCTCTTGGATCTAAGAACGGAAATCTACCATTTACATACACTCCCCAATCTGTCCCTTTCTTTGCTAGTTATTTCCATGGAGGTTTCTTCCCTAGCTGCACAAATGTAATTTCTTAAAAGTAATAGAGCACTTAATTATGCACTCTTTATTTAGTAAGATTCATATTTTGTAATCAGGGAAAATAATATGTTCACTGTAGAAGCTGAAACTAGAGGAAAAAATCAGAAAGAAGAAAATAAGCATCTCTCATTCTATCACTCAGTGGTTTTATTTATACTACTTTGGGTCTGGTGCAGGATACACAGTCCCTGTTCCAGGAAAGAAATTGATAACCAACCACACAGGTAATGACTTTTAGTTTTTATAAGTGCCACAAGGTAAAAGTACAGAATAGGAAGCTATGAAAACTGTGATGTGACCCCTTAGTCTAGCTAACATTTTGGTGAATATATATATATATACATATATATGTGTGTTCATATACATATATGTATATATTGTATATGTATATATGTTTATATTGTGATCATATATATGTATATTCTATATAATATGTATATATATTCTTTTTGTGGTACTGGGGATTGAGTTCAGAGGCATTCTATCTACAAGCTACAACCCCATCCCTATTTTATTATTTTGTTTTGAAGCATGGTCTCCCTAGGTTGCTGAGAGCCTTGAACCTATGATCCTCCTGTTTCAGCCTCCCAAGTACTGGGATTACAGGTGTGCACCACCAGGCCCGACTTGACTCCTATATTTTTTACCCAATTAGTGCATACTGTTTTGCAATAGAAATTGCATTTGTCATGTCCAAAGCTAATTTCAACAAACAAGGAAGTTGCTTGTTGCAGAATTTCCCTCAGAAATCCCAGGAAACAATGGTAGGCGAGAGAGCCATCCCTGAGTTACAATTAGCCACAGATGACACCCAGGAATTGTGTTTTCTATGGTTCTCTGAAGCAATCAACTCTTGTCCAAAAAAGGTCCATTGTGGAGAGTGCAATGAGGTCATCACACTATCTCAAAGGCACAATGGAAAGTCTATAAGAATGCATTCCAGAGTCGTCTTCTGCTTTCATCAGGGTCTTGTAAACGTGTTGAAATGGCCATTACTTCATCACAGAGTTCTGTGATACAACCCCATCCCTATTTTATTTTTTTGTTTTGAAACATGGTCTCCCTAGGTTGCTGAAAGCCTTGAACCTATGATCCTCCTGATAAGAACTCAGAGATAAGAACTCAGAGCAATGTCATCTGGACCCAACCACCCACACATGTTCTTTCCCTTGAGATTTAGATAAGATTGATTCCAGATTGAGGAATCCTATGTTCAGTGCAAACATAAATCACTAAGACATCTGCAGTGGTCTAGGTGGGACTATGTTCTTTGTCAACTCTGCCTACAAGATTTTATTTTCACGTGTGCTATCTCTGTTCCATGCATTTCCGTTAATCTCAATGCTTTCCTCAGTTTCCACAAAAATAATCCACTCAAAACCCCTTTATGAATAAAATTTAGAATTTCTAAAGAATGGCTTAAAAAAAACAAAACAGCACAGCACACAGAAAACTAATTGAAAATCTCACATTAGACATTGTAGTTCCTATAATCTTTAGGGATTCCTTATTGGCTTTTTAGAACATTCCATCTTCTGCCACTTTTCCAGATTCTCTCTCTCCTCCTTCTTTTGTCTCTGCTCCTTCATTTTCTTTTCTACCTCGGTCCAGAGTTGAACAAAACACAAATTCCCTTCACTTTCTCAAGAACAAAAAATTAACCATCTCTTTTTGTGGCTTGGGTCCCTACACACTAATGTTTTCAGCATCTCACCAACTATTCTAAATGATATATTACGGTATTTTCCCAAACTAAGGCAATTCCCTCCCTCAGGAAAAATCTGGTACTGTTTAAATTATAACATTTTCTCTTTTGTATTTTGGGCTTATAAGGACAAAAATCAGGATGTGGCAGCCTTGTTACCCCCAAGACCACCCACTAGTGAACACCTGTAATCTGTCTAACAGCCTGATCTTTTAGGACTTAATTTTATTTTATTATTTATTTATTGGTACTGGGGATTTAATATAAGGGCATTCTAATTCTACCTCTGAGCTACATCCCCAGCCCTATTTTATTTTCTTATTTTATAACAGGGTCTTGCTAAATTGCTGAAGGTCTTGCTGAGTTGCTGAGGCTGGCCTCGAACCTCCTGTCTCAGCTTCCCAAGTACTAGGATTACAGGCGTGGGTCACTAAGCCTACCTGGGACTTCATTTTATCCTTGGACTCACGGGTCTAGAAAGACATTTAGAGATCACCTAACAGGACCTTCTCATTTTACAAATCCCCAAAGTGAGCTGACATCCCCAAAGCCACAGTGCAAGTTAGTGGCAAGGCCGAATATTGCAGGCCCCTAACCCTCCCAGCACAGTGCTGTTACTAAGGCTTCCTCACACACATTTCAGTGCTCACAGAGCCACAGTGTTAACACAGACAACGCAAAAACAGGACAAAGCACAAAAGGTACACGTTTGTGTTTGAAATATATTTAGGTACTGGTTTCTATCTCCTTTCGAAAGGAGGCAAAGTCTTCTATTTCACAATAAGTAATAAGTGCCCCTGGGAGTATCAATAGCCAGGCTTCACACTATCCTTATATTCACAGGAAGGTGTAGGAGGTATTGTGACTGAGATCCATTTCTTTGCTGAGAACAAGATTCCAGGGGAGGAAGGGATATGGAGAACCTGAGGGTACTAAAAGAATAGAAAACAATTACAATAAGTTCTTGGGGCAGAAGAAAGGTAGAAAAAGGGAAACTGAGCAATGGCCAACCCTGCAGGTTTCCATCCAGATAGCCAACAAACGAGTGAACAAATTAAACTTCAATGATAATTCCCAGCTCACTGTCTGGCCTTCTCATAGTCTGCCTTAGAATTTTAAAAAGGATGTACAATCTAAGTACATATCCAAATACTGGCCATTTTTTTCCCCAGTGGAAACTTGCCTTAATAATTTGTTAGTAGAGGAAACAATAGAAGTAAGAGCAATGCGATCCCTTTCTAAACCTGTGCTTGAAAGAACACACTCCCCAGCCTTATTCTCAGCCAGCTGTTGCTGAACTTCCTCCATCAGCTCCTACACGACTGGGGAGATTTCCCATCTCGGTTTTCAGGGAAGAATGATTTCACCCAGCCTGTGCCTCGAAGCCCAGACTCTGTGTGGTGCCCTAGCAGGCAGGCGAAGGGGGAGGAAGCAATACAGGTGCAGCTCAGCCTCTTTCTGCTCAGCCTGAGAACTGACCAGCCAGGCCAGAGAGGAAGCTGGGCTCTCCACGTGCTACCCGAACACAATCAGGCATGGATCAAGACACACTGCCCCATGGACAGGAACCTCTGAAGACTTTGGAAGGCAGAGAAAAAACATGGCTGCTTCTCCTTTCCATGGAACATTCCAGAATAACATGTAGGTATCTCAAGGCATCAAGCCCCTTTGACCAACTATGCCGTAGCTGTTAACAAGCGACCAACTCCGGGCCCTTGGGCTTCATGCCCGTCCTGCCTCTGATCTCTTTACAGGGGACTGTGGTTTTCTGCATGGATACATGATGCACCTTAATTCAGGAATGCTCCCATTACTCTTCATGGGGAGGGAGTAGAGGGCGTATAACTAAAAGGAAAGTCAGCAAAAAAAATTCTCCCACTGTTTTGTAACCAGCCAGCTCCTATTTATGTTGACAGAAGTCATCATACCTATGAAGTCGGCAACATAAAGCACAATAGCAAATGAGGCCTGGGTACTGTTCTTTTCTCCCCTATTCTAGAACTCCAAGTTATATATGATTCCTCCCAGGAGCACAAATGCTGTACCGGATCTGTCAGAGAAACTATAAATCATCTAATTAAATAATATGAAAACAGAGGCATAGTGTGGCAGCTCTCTGATTAGCTGTCATAGTGCTGTGAACGAGGAACCCCAAAGGGAAATGCGCCTTTATTTTAGATGTGAAATTTTTCATTTTCTTCAAACTCTACACACACATACACACATATGTGTACACACACACACACTCATCTACAGATCTGAGAGCCCAATGTACTGGTATTGCTTTTTGCAAAATGACCAAGACGTTTGCAAATACCTAACCCACTATACCTAATCATTACTCAGATTTTTCTTTTTCTCCCCTGCTAGGATATTTGTTTCAATCAAGAGTTTTAAATTCCCCATAAAATATTTTAGATGCCCCTCACACCAAGGCTCAGAGAGCAGCCAGTATGAAGATGGCAGTGCTTTTGCTAAGGACACCTTTTAGACCATGAGTAATTCCACACGGTTACTTGGTTTCTTTTTTAGCCATCTAAGAAGCTTCAGCGATAAGCAAACAGAACTTGGCTGAACACCATTCCATCAAAGAGTCTAGGCTGAATTTCTATCTCTATTCATAATGGAGAAAAGTTTGATGTTGAGATTAGGATGTGATTAAATGAGAAATGGGGCACATCACAAAGCAAAGTGTTCCAGCCAGGGTCCTCTGAGGGGTTTCAAAGGATCTGTGAATGCCTTCCAATTGCGTGTGAAACTCTATTGTATAAGCTTTATATCATATAAGCCCCTGCACACTAAGAATAATAAGAAAACAAGGATAATGCCATAAAAAACATTTTAATGCAAAGAATAATCATGGTATCGAGAGGGCTAGAACAGTGGTTAAGAACCATCAAATGTGGCTCCACAGGCAGACTGATCTGGTTTGAGTCTGGCTACCCCTCCTAAATGTGTGAGCTTGGGCAAGTTACTTAACTCCTCAGAGCTATTGCTTACTCCTCAGTGAAATGAGGATAAGAATAGGGCAGGTAGGTCAGATCTCATTGGATGATTGGTTACTATGAGATAAAAGGAGAATACATTTAAAGAATAGTGTAAGTGAGCCGGGCATGGTTGCGCACGCCTGTAATCCCAGTACTTGGGAGGCTGAGACAGAAGAATTGTGCATTCAAGGCCAGCCTCAGCAATTTAGCGAGGCCCTCAGCAACTTAGTAAGACCCTGTTTCAAAATAAAAAGGGCTCGGGTATAGCTCAGAGGTAGAATGCCCCTGGGTTCAATCTCCAGTACAACACACACAAAAAAAAAGAATAGTGCATGTGATTAGCACTTTAGTAGCAATAGTTGCTATTATTCTCACCAGCCTTTGTACTCACTGGATTAGTCAGGGAAAATCTTAGTCAGGAGAGGAAGGCTGGCTTTGCTTAAGACTTGAAGAACTGTATGCATTATAGTGGTAAACCAGCAACCAACATCCTCTCCATGACCAATCAAACCCTACCTGGTGGGTGAAGACCCTAAAGGAAGCCTGTGTTTCTTTCCATAAACTCATGACCAGCAGCGTGTGATGATTACTATTCTGGCTCACAGGAAGGGAAAGAGAGAAGTTAATTTCTCAGGAAGACAGTAAGGGAAATTCTTCAGCTCTTCACAACATTCAAGTGTTAGGCAAAGGGAATTCACATCTGTGTTCACTAAAGTCAAGGCACAAAGTCTGAGTAGCATAGAGTAGGAGGTGAAACAGCAAAGATTCTCCTACATCATTTTACGGACCTCTCCAAACTCTGCTGTCAGCCCATCTTACACCAATCAACATCATTCCATTCATTTTTCAAGGGATGGGGGTTAACAAGAAAACAAGAACAAAACTGCTCTGAACATCATTATTATCTGTTAATAATGATGACAACAAATTTTTTAAACTTACAAATAAATTGGCTAATTATAAGAAAAAGAAATTCCCAGTTGCTTTCATTATCATCACCATGACAACAACAAAAGCATGATTCATGGACTGCTTACTATGTCCAAAGCTAGGCATTTTGAGATATATGAATTCCAAAAGACAAATATTGTTGTCACTTGACAGAGGAAAAAATTGAGTCTCAGAAAGGTTAAGAAACTTGCTTTATATGCCGGGCGTGGTGGCGCACGCTTGTAATCCCAGTACTTTGGGAGGCAGAGACCGGAGGATCCAGGTTCGTGGCCAGCCTCAGCTCTCTCTCTCTTCCTGTCTCTCTCTCTCTCTCTCTCCTTAGTGAGGCCCTCTGCAACTTCGTGAGACCCGGTTTCAAAATAAAATATAAAAAATAGGGCCGGGGGTGTAGCGCGGAGGTAGAATGCCCCTGCGTTCAATCCCCAGTACCACAAAAAAAAAAAAGAAAGAAACTTGCTTTATGCCACAGAACTAGGAAATAGCAGAGTGAATACTTGTACCCAGATTAGTTTGACTCCAAAGCTTACCCTTCTTTCCAAGTTACCTAACTTGACAATTCTATTTTCTCTATCATGAATAATTGTCTCTCATAAAAGAAAGCTAATCTTTCCAGCTTAAAAAAAGAAGAGAGAATGAATGAAAGAAAATTGTTAGAAGTGGTATTTGTACAATAATATAATTTTAGGAATGTAATAGCCAGATGATAATAGCACCAGCAATCCAGGATGTATTTTATAGGGCTATTAATGCATGCCTCCAGTGGTCAAAAGCTTTGCCACTCACTTGAGGCAAGTAGTAATGGCCAATAAAACTGGCCTTGTCACATCTTAATGCTACATTATATCATCACACTGGTAATGAAATGTTCTCAAACTTCAGTATTATCAGAAGAGGAGAAATGTGATTAAACGTGCTAGCCAAGTGAGGAGGGAGTGTAGAAAAGTGGAGAGAACCCTGGGCTGGGACCTTGGTCTAACCCCACTCTGCACTGGTGTGACCCACGGCATGTCTCAAATCTCAGCATCTCCATTTGTACACTAGGGCAAGTTAAGACATACACACACACACACACACACACACACACACACACACACACCAAGCTCTAATAGTCCATGGTTCTTCAAGGAATTTACATTTGTTCAGTAACAGCTCGAGGAGCACAAACCAGGCACCAAGTACACCCTGGGCAGGGGCTGAGGACATGGCAGTAACCAAGCAATAGCCCCTGGGTCCAATGCTGGACCTCAGAGGGAGATGGGTGAGCGCTAAGACACTGCCCTGTATTGCAGCCTTCTCTTCTTATATATCATAAAATGTTCCATGCAAACACAGGATGTGAAAGGAAATACACCAAGTGCTGTGTGCATGTATGAATGTGTCACTTTGAATCTCACTGTGACATATGATTGAATTGCACCAATAAAGTATTAAAAAAGAAAATAAATAAAATTACTAGGCTGAGAATTCCAACATAGAATGGTATGGTGGACTGAAATATGACCCCCAAAAAGATATGTTCGCATTTCAATTTCTAGGACCTGTGACTATTACCTTGTATGACAAAGGAGTAAATAATGCCTTATGTAGAAAAATTTATATCTAAATTGGGGGTGCTGAAAGGAGGTGCTGACCTTGGATTATCAAAATGAACCCTAAATGCCATCACATGGCAGTTTTAAGACAGATACACAGAGAAGGTGATAGGAAGATGGAACAGAGAGCCAGGTGCAGTGGCACACATTTCCCAGCACTTCGGAGGCTAAGACAGAAGGATCGCAGGTTCAAAGCCAGCCTCAGCAACTTAGTGAGACCATGTTTCAGAATAAAACAAAACAAAACAAAAGGACTGGGTGTGTAGCTTGGAGGTAGAATGTCCCAGGATTCAATACCCAGTACAAAAAAAGAAGAGAGAAGAAAGAAAGAAAGAGAGAGAGAGAGAGAGAGAGAGAGAAAGAGAGAAAGAGAGAGAGAGAGAGAGAGAGAAGGAAGGAAGGAAGGAAGGAAGGAAGGAAGGAAGGAGAGAGAAAGAAAGAGAAAGAGAAAGAAAGAAAGAAAGAAAGAAAGAAAGAAAGAAAGAAAGAAAGAAATGGGGCAGAGAGATGTGTCTAGAAGCAAAGGAAAGCCCCCTCCCAGCCACCAGGAGCTGTGAGAAGCAGGAAGGGATTCTTCCCTACAGTCTCAGAGAGAATGAGGGCACTAACACCTTGGACTGCAGAATTGTGAGAAAACACAGTACCCCTGTTTAGGCCACATGGTGTTTGGTATTTTGTCACATCAGTCCTATGAAACCTATATAAATGATAAATTCAAAAACAGTCAAATGGAAACCTTATCCCTAAAAACATATTAACTAAAACCAATAACTTAATGAATGAATTTAACTTTAGGAGAATAGACATAGTCAATGCAGGAATAAGAAACCAGAAGAAAATAACAAGAATAAAGCACAGAAAGACAAAAGGATGGGGGGAGAAAAAAGGCTGAGACACATTATAAGATACAGTGAGAAGGTATAACACAAATGTAATTATAGCTCAAGGAAAAGAGGAGAGGGACTGGGCAAAGCAATATTTGACAAGATAATAGCTGCGAACTTTCCAAAGCCGAAGAAAGATATCGGGCCTCAGAAGGAGCCAAGACAAGGAGTCCTAAAAAATCCCAAGGGGGATGTGTAAAAGAAAACTTCATCTAGACACATCATAATAAAACTGCTAAAACTACAAAGAGAAAAACTTAAAATCAGCCTAAGGGCAAAAAAGGAACAAAAATTAGATTTTTCACTAACTTATCAACAGAAATAAAAGATGCCAGAAGTAAGCAAAAAAATCTTTAAAGTGTTGAAAGAACATAATTAACAGCCTAGAATTCTATGCCCAGAGAAAAATATCCCTAAGAATGATGGTGAAATAAAGCATTTCAGTTGAACAAAAACTGAAAGAATTTGTTACCAGCAGACCTCCAATAAAAAAAACTACTACAGGGTGTTCTTCAGGCAAAAAGAAAGTGATCCCAGGTGACGCGAGGCACATTTCTATGTCCTGTGTGAAATGTGCCTTGTGTCATTGAGATAAGAAATGAAATAAAAGAAGAGAATAAATATGTGAGTAAATCAAAATGCGTTTTGCTTGAGTAAAGCAATAATCATAATGTCGGGTGGATTTGGAAAGTATAGAAGGAAAATGCACAATAAAGAGATGTAAGTCAGGAGAGATAAAATTGCCATTAAGTGTTCTAAGACCTAAACCAAGCATGTGTACGATATTTCACAGTGTAAGCACCAAAGTAATAATAATGTAAAACTTCTAAGCTCATAGAAAAATTGGAAGGGCTAAACAACAAAAAAAAATTATAACAACAAATTCCAAACTCAAAAGAAGCATGGAAAAGAGGAGACACAGAACTAAAAGAAACTAATAAGATAGTAAATTTCAACCCAACGATGTGTGAAATTACATTAAAAGTAAGTGAAGTAAATGCTCCAATTAAAAGACAAAGGTTGTCAACCCAACCATATATTGTATATAAGAGATATATCTAAAAAAAAAAAAGGCCAGCCAGGTATTGTGGTGCACACCTGTAATCCTAGTACTTGGGAGGCTGAGAAAGGAGGATTGCAGGTTCAAGGTTAGCCTCATCAACTTAGTGAGACTCTTAGCAACCTAGTGCGACCCTGTTTCCAAATAAAAAATATAATAGGACTGGGGGTATAGCTTGGAGGTAGAATGCCCCTGGGTTCAATCCCCAGCACCACACAAAATAATAATAATGATAATAATAATTAATAATACTAATAATGGCTATTGAAGTATGAAAACTAAAATAATCAAGATACACACACAAACGTATATACATATATGCATACACACACACACACACACACACACACACACACACACCAAGCAAATACTAATGAAAAGAGAGCTCGTGTGGCTTTGTTAATATCAGATAAAATAGACACTAAGGCAAATATTCTGACTAGGTGTATTGAGAACCACTTTGTAATGGAGAAAAAGACAATTCTACAATCATGGTTTGGGACTTTAACATAACTCTCTCAGAAACCTATAAAACAAAAAAAGACAAAAGAAATCAGTGAGGATATAGATGAAGGAACATAAACAGCAAAGTTGACCAAATAAACATAGATGGAACGTGGCACCTACAACTAGAGAATATACATTACTTTCAAGTCCACAGGAAACGTGTACAAAAAAAGCAGCACACTATGAAATCAAACACATCTCAACGCATTTCAAAGTGCTGACGACATTCAGAGTATGTTCTCAGTTCACGATGCTATGGACCTAAAAATGAGTAACAAAAAGAAGGCTAGGAAATCCCCAGTAGAAATTATAAAATACTCCTAGTTGAATGATAGTAAAGTGAACTCATATAAATTATACAAAATGATTTTATATAAAGTCATATAAATGATCTCATATAAAACTTTGTCGCATCCTGCAACAAAACCAGTACTCAAAGGGCAATGTACTATTTAAATACATATGTTACAAAAGGACAAAAACTGAGAATCTACAAATTAAGTATCCCATTTCAAGACTAATTCTAAAAATCAATAAATTTCAAAGAAAGTAGAAGAAAGGAAATGGATAAAAGTCACGTTAAAATAAAAAATTAATTAAAATGGACTGCATTAAAATTATTTTGTTCACCAAAGACAGCACTAAAGGGATTAAAAGGCAAGTATAAAAGTTGGAAAAGATATTGATCACACATATAATTAGAAAATATATATATCAATAGAGACTATATATGAAATAGTCCTAGCACTGAAAAGAAAAAGGACAAATAACTGTGTGTGTGTGTGTGTGTGTTGCTGGAGATTGAAATCAGGGGCACTCTATGTCTGAGCTACACCCCCAGCACTTTTTATTTTTTTATTTTGAACCAGGATCTTGCTAAGTTACCATGAGCTAGACTCAAACGTACGATCCTCCTGTCTCAGCCTCCCAAATACTGGGATTACAGGAGTGTGCCACGACACATGGCAACTCATTTTTTGTGTGTGTGTGTGGTACCGGGGATTGAACGCAGGGGCATTCTACCTCCGCGCTACGCCTGGCCGCCCTATTTTTTTATACTTTATTTTGAAACCGGGTCTCACGAAGTTGCGGAGGGCCTCACTAGGTAGAGAGAGAGA
>PVJS01022200.1:0-30765 GCA_004027185.1 Glis glis
TTGCCATTCTTATTGGGGTCAGATGAAATCTTAGAGTAGTTTTGATTTGCATCTCCCTGATTGCTAATGATGTTGAACATTTTTTCATGTATCTATTGGCCATTTGTATCTCTTCTTTCGTGAAGTGTCTATTCATTTCAGCTGCCCACTTCTTGATCGGATTATTTGTTTTCTTAGTGTAGAGCCTTTTAAGTTCTTTATATATCCTAGATATTAGACCTCTGTCAGAGGGATAGCTTGCAAATATCTTCTACCATTCTGTAGGCTTTCTCTTTAGGCTCTTGATGGTTTCCTTTGATGAGCAGAAGCTTTGTAGTTTAATGCTATCCCACTTATTAATTCTTGTTTTAATTTCCTGTGCTTTGGAGGTCTTGTTGAGGAAGTTTCCACCTGTGCCTATATGTTGGAATGTTGAACCTATGCCTTCTTATAATAATTTCACATTTTCTGGTCTAACTTCCAGGTCTTTAATCCATCTCGAGTTGACTCCTGTGCAGGGTAAGAGGTAAGGGTTTAGTCCCATTTTTAGCATAATTTTTTTGTCTTGTTTTGTTTTTGTTTTTGGCAGTACTGGGGATTAAACCCAGGGGCATTCTACCTCCAAGCTGCACCCCCAGCCCTATTTTTTTCATTCTTTATTTTGAAACAGGGTCTCACTAGGTTGCGAAGGGCCTCACTAAGTAGCTGAGGCTGGCCACAAACCTGTGATCCTCCAGTCTCAGCCTCCCAAGTACTGGGATTACAAGCGTGCACCACCATGCCCTGCTTAAGCATAATTTTTAAGCTTTTCTCTTGCTAACCTGTGTTTCTATGATGGGGTATTGACCATGACCTTTTACAATGGACAGGAAAAGGATCACCCCCTTCTCTACACCTGCAAAAGAATAAGACCCAAACTGTTATGCCTCATCTTCAGTTTCATTTCTCTCTCTAATTCTCTTTTCTTCTATGGTTAAAATGCTTATTGTCATTTAAGTTCTTTTACTATCTGCAGTGTTTTACCATTAGCACTTTGATGCCTCTGAAGAGCCACACTGTCAACTTTAAATGTGATAAGCAGCTTCATAAGCTCAGATGTTACCTTAATTTCATGCAGCAACTTTTTATAGTTTCCCCAACATGCATATTGAGTGCTTCATTCAGTTGCAGATGGTTTGGGGATAGATTTGTTTTCAGCAAATATGAGTGATAGTCAGTAATCCATAATGAAGGGCTAACATACTACTACTTGTGAACTTCAAGGCTGTATCATACACCAGATTATCCTGCAGCAATACTATATATCAGATTCAGATTATTTTTAATAGTGTAATGTGTTCCTGTTGTGTGTGTGTGCGTGTGTGTATTGTGTGTAGGTTTTTTGTTCCACACATTTAACAAGAATGTGTGCATGTATGATGTTCATACCCTGACATATATCAAAATGTATAATTACAATGTACCAATAAATGAACATAAAAAAGAATTTCCTGAATATTTCAGAGGGTATGAACAATATAGAAATGATTGTGCCGGTACTGGATAATTGCTCTGATATTAATTTCTAGTAAAATGTAAAAGGCAATCATTCAGGCAGGGAGAGGCTATAGCTCTGTCTGTTACATTCCAAGAGCTCCCCTCCCTTCTTCTTCTTCTTCCCCTTTGTTCTAAATGATTAACCCATCGTAAGAATGTAAAGACAAAGTCTCTAGCCTTAGAAGCACATAGAGACTTAAGAGCACCATCGAGGCAGTTAAGGCTTTAGCCCTAAGATCACAGTGACTCTGCCTGGCACATTTTAAAACCGTAAAGATAGCAAGGGCCTAATGCCTTGCTTTTAATGATTACACACAGCCACACTGGCTCCAGCTAGTGCCTCTGTTTACCTCATATTCTTCGTGACTCAGCCTCAGTATGAGAAAAGCAAACTCCATGTGTCACATCAAAGTGCCCATAGTTGATAGACAACCAATACAGCCCAATACAATAGGGGTAAAAACAAGGTAGATTATTGACCTCTGCACTTAGTAAGTACACTTAGTAGACTAGAAGGCACCACCTGCCTAAGGAACAAGTTATGACTAAGAAATAAGTTACTAGTTCATCGCCTTGGTAACTCTGATAAGAACATGTAATGTGAAAATTGTATTTGGGATAAGGCTGGGGTCTGAGGGAAGGGCAGAGTGCCACTTTCTGGCTCTCCAGCATGTCTTTCAGGCACGCTGCTCTTTTCCTCTTCTCTTTTCTATTTCCTACTGACTTTGTAATAAAATTTTGTTGAAGCTGCAACTGAGCCGCCTGTTAGTTTTAATTCCCCTCTTCAGATAATCTGATCTGAATTGAGGGAAAGCCCACAACGCCGCTTCCACTGTAACAATGATGACTAACAATTTTTTGCTATGCTTAATGAGATGTTCCTCTTTTTTGGTGAAATGAAGTTATCCTTTCAGAAAATATGGGAGATCTGCAGTCACTGTGTTCCTTACCCAAGAGAACTAAACAAACAAAACCTTTCCGGGATTACTTGTGGTTGCAGTGTACAAAACTAGGGTACCTAGGAGCTTAGGAAATATGTAATCAGAGGGTAAAATTTTAACACTTTATGCCTTTACACATATAATAATCAATGTATACTATTTTAAATGTTAAATTTCATGGCTCGGATGTAGCTCAATGGTAGAGTGTTTGTCTAGTATGTGTGACACCCTGGTTTGACCCACAGCACAGAAGGAAGGAAGGAAGGAAGGAAGGAAGGAAGGAAGGAAGGAAGGAATTATGAAAAAAACAGAAATACTTATTAATACATGACAATACCTCACTAGTTTTATGACCCCAGTGAGGTTTTATTATCTGTACCCCAGTTGTTCTAAGGTATAGCTTACTGATCCCTGTCCTAGAATCCCAGCCCTTGGCTTATATGCATGATCTTGCAAGTACAGCTGTATAATTGACCAAGTTATCCTTAATATACATAAGACAAATGCTAGACTACTGAGGGGCTGTGCAGATGCATTTGCTAGAGCTCCTGTCCTCTCTAGGAAGCAAAATTCTGCTCTGCCTCCAACCACATATTAAGTCATCATTACACTGTAAAATTCAAGTCCCTTCTCTCTATTATGGATGCTCAGTGTACAATATTTACCAAGTACAAGAAAAAAAAGTAATTGAAGGGAGTCAGCATAGCTCCTGCTTGAGGCAATATATATTTAAAGAGAGAAACTGATTAAGAAACTAAAGCTTATATACATAGTTATATATAACCTTTAGTTTCTTAATTATAGTTTGAGACATCTTATCTACCTAATCTTTGCACATTCTTATTCAAAACAACCTTAGAAAAGATGACTATATTTAGAAAGTAATATGCTAACGCCTATTGAGGTACATTAACATGTTCATAACATTTAACTCTAATTCCTCTTCTGGGAATTATCTTAGAATAATAAAAAAGTAGGAAAAGGTTTATATGCATAAGGATAATTATCATATTATTACCTATGTTAGCCCACAAAATGGGCATAGCCAGTGTCAATATTGTGGTCAGGGGCTAAGGCAAGAGGTCATGAGCAAATTATGCCTTATTTATTTAATAAAATTATGGAGCTATCAATCTGGAGAGAAAATTTTCAGAAAAATAGAAAATAGGGAACTATGGATTAAGGTTCTAGTAATACAAAGACCAAGTAATCATAGCCAGGGACTTCACAGGGTCTCATGGGCAGGAAAGTCTAACAAAATGAAATGCTTCATCGTCCCAAGACATTGAGATCAGATAATAGAATGTATATGAGTGGTGGTAATAACATTTTTGTACTACCATGGAAGACTTTAAAATAGACTGTTAAGTAACATAGGCAGGGAGGCTGTTTCCTTTTGTAACCCACTTGACAGTGAGCATGAGATGGTTAATGAGAAGTGTGATATGGGGGCTTTCAATGGAACTACAATTTCTATGGGTATTCTTCTCCCCGAGTTGTCCCAACCAAGTCTTTGCTCTACTTTCTCAGAGGATGTAGAGCTTCCTTCCTTCATTTCTCTCTTTCTTTCATTTTTTTGTGTGGGGGAGGGATATTGGGGATTATATACAGGGATATTCTATCTCTGAGATACACCCCCAGCCATTTTTAGTTTAGTTTACTTTTTTTGGGGGGGAAATAGGGTCTACGTTCCCAAGGGTCTCACTAAGTTGCTGAGGCTGTCCTCGAACTTGTGATCCTCCTGTCTCAGTCTCCCAAGTACTGGGATTACAGGTGTATGTAACCACACCAGGCGGGATATAGAGCTTTCTAATCAGAGCAGAGAGCAGAGAAAAAGACAGAAGTGCTAGATGCATAAAGATGAACTCTAAAATTTACAAGAACTAAAGCTGCAGCTTTCCCAGATGAGTAATGAAAGCAGGAAGCTATCATTCAAGCCTGCTGGAGAAAACAAACCTCCTTAACAATAGAAAAGTCCTGGTGCTGAAAGGGAGATATGAAGGATGTCATCAACACAGCCTGAGAACACATACACAGCAAATGTCATTTAGTGGCTCCTTGTAATGAAAAACTAAAAACCCAGCAAAGACCAGCCTCTGCAATGAGCCAGGTGGAGCATTGAAAAAGCATTGTGTGCCCCATCATCTCTATGTAAGGTTGTCCAGCAACTGCATGATCAGAATGACTGGGACTTCATATATCTGAACCTGTCCTCTTATCCTTACTTCTCATTTGTTTTTGTTTAATGCCTTTCCATATATTGTAGACTAAAAGTAACTGAAGAACTATCCCCTTACAGCTCCAGCCCAAGACTTAGAGGTGGATCTAGGGATGTTGAGGGAGACTTGACTGGAACAAAAGGAAATTTGCTAATATTTTTTGTTATTTAGAAAGAGAGAGAGAGAGAGAGAGAGAGAGAGAGAGAGAACGTGTATATGTGTTTCCTAGCTGTTCCACTTGCTAGGGGAAAACTGGCTTTCCTCTCTTTCTGTATTTCCCCTGAATGTTGAATTGGACTTGCGCCATAAACTAAATTCCTTCTGTCCACCAAATCTACAGCCCAAGGGAGCAGTGAAAACTGGATGGTTCAAACTTGACCACAGTTGAAGAGGAGGAGGAAGCTCCGGCAAAGGTCTCCATGCAGATGCCTGTAGGAAGCCGCTCCATCTACAGGATCTCACCTCACCCTAGTGGGTTGTGGTCAGGGATTCTGGGTTTTATAGAAGAGGTGGATGTTTGAATTTTGAGTTAAATTCTTATTGTAAAATGTCTCTTCTTTTTTCAGAAAAAAACATGTCTGCAGAATAAAACAAATAATATGTTCATCCCAGTGCCTACAATTTTGATCACTTGTCTGAGTAAAGAGCTGCCTCCCCATGGGAAACAATTTTAGGATGGGGTGCCAGAGATTAACTTGACAGCCTTGAAATTGGTGGCATTTTGGTCGGAAGAGTTTGACCCAGAGAGCAAGGGAAACCAGGTCTGGAGATAGTTTGTAGCTATTGGAGAAAGGGACAGTGGAGGACAGGTCTGCCTTAAAAACACTCTAGCTTTTCACTTTGTAATTAACTCAATTTTTCATAGAAAAATAAAGAGCCATGCATCTATCTGCATAACATGGTGCCAGGTAAAGAGGAGGGGTCTCACCCCAGTCCAGCTCCTAATTGCGTCCTCTGCAGGGGTACTTCATTCTAGATAATGATGTTTGAATAAACTGGAGTGACCAATGAACAGTAGTACACAGTGTCCCCAAAATGAAGAATAAACAACCCAGCCCACAAGGTACTGAGAGAAGACAATTCAATAAATTCAGTGAAAACAAAGATTGTTCTTAATTCATACATTATAAGAGGTGGACATGAAGGGAGAAGATAAACAGACATCAGCATTGCATATGGAATTGTTACATTACAGTCTCTAAACTCTAAGAACTTCTGATAAAGCTCACAAAGAGCCTTTTTAAGAACTCTTATGAGTTAGATAGACCTAGATGTATAATACCCATACATTTTTGCCAAGAGAATGCAAATTATCCCCTTTCACAGAAATGTGTGATAATGAAATTGGTCTTTTGGATATGTTCCACGCATTATCCTTTCATAAGAAGCAGGGATGAAACTGACAGCCATCATTCTCCAAGGACATAAATATATAAAATTGGAATATGTTTGTGAGTACATAATTTATCATGGAATGAAAAGGTAAAATGGAGGTACCTGGGAGTTGTAACATCTTGCAAGAGTGAATATTTCAGACTTAGAATACTTCCTACAACTTAGTGTGGGGTATGAGTTTCACTAAACCTTGTTGATTTGCTTTATGCTGCCCCTAGATTCATTGACTCTAAAAGATCAATCACCATGTCAAGACGCAAGACTTAAGATTATTTATAGATATTTTTGGAATTTAGTAGAACCATGACTAAAATTTCAGTGAAAATACATTTTAATACATTCAATTTTTTTCAAAAAGAATTGTAAAATTGTTTTTACATATTTTTGATTACCAAAGAAATAAATGTTCATTATAATTATTTTCAAAAATAAAGACAAGATGTTTAAAACACCCACTAGTAACCAGAAGCCCTATACCAAGTGATAGTCTTGCTTAACTATTGAACTCTCTTTCTTTTTTTATTTTTCATGTTGGAACAATCATTTTTAAAAAAATCATTAACAAATCTATTTACCAGAATATTTTCCCATCTATTTGTGTGTGTGTGTGTGTGTGTGTGGAGGGGGGATACTGGGGACTGAACCCAGGGTCATTCTACATCTGAGTCACACCCCCAGACCTATTTTATTTTCTTATTTTGAAACATGTTCTCACTGAGTTGCAGAGGGCAAGGATGAGTTGCTGAGGTTGTCCACGAACCTACGATCCTCCCGTCTCAGTCTTCCAAGTACTGGGATTATAGGCTTGAGCCACCACATCTGACATTTTTCTATCTTTGAACACATTTTAAGATATGTATACATAAGTATTTTTATATATTTTGTCAAATTTTCCTCCACAAGTTTGTACCAATTTTACTCCAACAGGAATTATATAAAGGGTCCACTAAATATGAAATTTAAATTAAAATTTGGGCAGAGCTAATTATTAAAATATTCTTAGTAAAATAGTACATCGTTTAGCTGTTTTAAAATTAGAATAAATTAGTGTCCTTCTGCAATCACATTCTTTGCATTGCTGAGGTTTACCCTATCTTGTAAATCTTATTTTGATGAGACACAGATATGTATAGATATGTTTCAAATGAAAAAAACAATATGCAGCATTAACTTCAGCTTGTTTTCTCTGATTTACATGTAACATATGTAGGGCAAAGCCAAATGCAGAATTTTGAAAATAATGAGCTTCTAAGAGTCCAAGAAAACTCAGATGAATATTTGTTTTCAAAGCCATTAGAACATTACTATTATCAATCCCATTGGGCTTGTCTGAGGCTCACTCATAGACAAAAGATGCCAGTGTTCTCCAACTTAGCCAGTGAAAAGAAAATGATTACTATTGTTATGCCAGAGTCTTGGCTAAGATTTTAAAAAGTAACATTTTCTTTCACTCAAATTGAGAACGAGACTTCAACCATAATTAGTTTATTTTCAATCGTGGATTTCATTAAGTCTAAAGAAAATAGGAGCTCTCAATTCTTTGAAATATTAAAGTGACTATCCTCTAGTCAGAGAACAAAATGTTCCTTGGACTCTTTTATTTTTCAATATGTTAAGTTATGATCAAAGAGCTAAGATTAGAATTAAATAGCAAAATAGCATGAAAATCACATTTTGCATCCTAACCAGTCTCTGGTGCAGAAACTGTGGTTGCCTCCATTCCTTTTAGTGCAACATGGATTTGTGTTGAGCCAACTAATTCCTAGGCCCCAAGAATGCAAAAATTCATACAATAAGACACATCTCTAGAGTTCCTCATTGTCTCATGAGGGTCCCTCCTGTAAAACCCAACAGGTGATGCAATGGGACGTGGATGAAGCTGACTTAGAGGCAGGAACAGGTATGAGCTCAGGAAAGGAGCACCTTCTACTCCCAGGTCCTCAGCCTGAGAAACTGGAACTGCCTTCTATAGCATAGGGCAACCTGTGCAAATACTGAAGGATCTCATTCCAACAAAGTTAACTTGAACACAGGAGGAAAGCAAAAGCAAGAAAGGTGTGTACGAGCTAGTTCTCCAAGTGGAATACAGTCCAGAGAACAGTGTGGTTCACAGTCCCTGCCTTCAAGGAGCAAGGATACCAGGCAGGTTAGAAGACACGCTGGATACTGTTTGTTGAGATGAAAGGACAAGAAGGGCATAAGGGAAGTGCCCTGATGCTGAATCACAGACTATTCAATGCACCGACTGTTGCTGCAGTTTAGACCCTGAGTGTCCCCCAGAGACACATGGGTTAAAGCCTTGGCCCCCTGGATGACACTACTGGAAGGTTGTGGAGAGGTGGAGCCTAGTGAGAGGGCCTTGGGTGACGGGGTGTGCCCTTGAAGGGAATTGTGGGCCCCAGTCTCTTCCTCCTCTTTTTTTCTTCCTGACCATAATGTGAGTGGTTTTGCTCTACCCTATGCTTCCACCATGATGCCCCATGCTCCTACCAGCTGCCTTGCTACAGACCCAAAAGCAATGAGGCCCATTAATCATGGATTAAAACTTCAAAAAAATGTGAACCACAATAGAATTTCTCTTTATAAGTCAATTATCTAAAATATTTTTTTATGATGATGAAAAGCTGACTGTCACAGCTCTTTTTTAAGGTTACTTTCAGGGTTTATTTTTAGAGACATAAAGAAGAAAGCAAGCCCTGAGCCTGAGTTTTAAATGCAATTAGCTATGGGGAACAACTGCTGATAGTTTTCAAACTTTACTGAACATAGACTCATCTGAGAATTCTTGTAATACATAAACTAAGACTCGGGTATTATGATCCACAGTGTTCCTAGTGAAGTTCAAGTATCTGGCCTCTAAAAAGTCACCAGCCATTGACTCTGTTTGAGATGAGAGTGGGAATTTTACAGTCTTAGCTCCCAGAAAGAATAAGGACAGAAAATTTCCTCTAGAATCTCAAAAGTCAGCATACTGAGTACTGCCAAAATTCCCAACGCTTTCATCCTGCCTCAGAAACTATGATCAGTTTCAAAGAAAAAGACTTGGTGTTGAGACAAGGAGGAAAAAGTAGTGAATTCATAACATGTATCTTTCATATTTTAATTTTTTTCTATTCATTTATTGGTGCATTGTAATCATTGTCAGGGTAGCAGAAGCATGCATGCACACATTGCTCATTTAGCCCTCCCTCAAATCCCACCCTATTCTCTCACCTCTTCCCTCCTTTCCATGCTCAGCATAGTGATTGACTCTGATAAGTTTGTGTATATACATCGTGTGCATTAGTGTGTTTCCCTCTTCCCCCTCCCATCTCCCTCAGTTAGGTCGCCTTCTTTGCTCATCCAAAGTTTTCTCCTTCTTTGTCTGAAGTCCCTTCTAAGTATCATTCTCCCTAGCTTCCACATATTAGGGAGAGCATCAACTTTTCACTCTTTGTGACTGACTAATCTCACTTAGCATAATGTTCTCTAATTCCCTCCATTTCCCTGCAAATGATGTAATTTTGTTCTTTATGGCTGGATTACAAGACTATAGGATATGTACATATTTTAATATTTCTACTTAACCATTTGTTTGCATAAAGGATTACTTCTTTGATTATGAACACCAGTAAATAAAAATATGTTTGCATTTTTCCAAGAGTGTATTTCAGACTAGACTCGCCACCTTTATATCCTGATACCATGAATAAATATATTAAAATATAAAATATTTTGCATCTTAAAAATATCTCTGACACTCCAACAGGGTAATGTATAATACCTCAACTTGGCTTTTCTACATGTAAATTAAAGAATACAACTTCACCAAAAAAGGGTCTGTGGAAAGATACCAGCTTAAACAAACCAAAAATAGAGATAAGATTATTCTGTAAAGAAGAGCATTATTAAAATGAATGAATCAGGGGAAACCAAAGAAATCCAAGTCCAGAAGTGGCATTTACAATATGGAATTAATGAAGAGCTATTGTTCTCAAATTGCAAATGTCAATGCATACGTCTTCTTTTCTAGCACAGGCAGACATTTTTAGCAATGCCGCACCACCGACTGCAAATGCCAGTCCTGCAAAAGCTCCTGTGGGAGCCAGAGCAGGCTTCCCACAAAGGCAACTGCAGAGAAAGGAGAGGTTGCAGAGATAAGAAAACTGTAATTCAAATCAAACTGCACAACATTTAAAAAAACAAAACAAAACCCCAAAAAAAGTTTTCTAGTCAACAAAAAGGATCAGGTACACAATCAGAAAAAAATCTTATTTTTCCCCTATAATTTATTATTATTTTTTGGTACTAGGGCTTAAACCCAGAGGCATTCTACCTCGAAGCCTTTTAATTTTTATTTTGAAATAGGGTCTCACTATGTTGGTGAGGCTACCCTCGAGTCTGTGATCTTCCTATCTCAGCCTTCCAAGTATGGAGATTACAGGCATGCGCCACCATGTTCAACTCCCCTCTAATGTTTAAAATAGGCAAGTCACTCCAACTTTCTTGTTCCCTCGCAATGTCTTCTGTCCACAGATGTCAATCATCTGAGTTGACCTGCAGCCAGCTGCGTCTTTCCAGCCCAGCTAAATAGCTGTAGAAGTCCTGAAGAAGAAAATGCACTCTTAACAGCCTAAGTTGGTTATGCTCAGTAAGATTCATGGTAAGAGTATCCATTTGATGTGTAACTCATCTGACTTCACCAGTCTGTGGGCAAAGACATGTTTTAAAACATGCTCATAATAAGAATGGGTCTAATGAATTTAAACCAGGTGTTAGGAGATACTGCTTTGGAGCTCGCAGAGTTGGGAGGCATAATGGTTGTGGCAATGTTTGCATTCAGGCTGAGTCTCTAAATCTAGACATCTTAACTCTGCAGAGCTTAAGCTATCCTCCTGCCAAGTGTTATACCCAGAATGGCCAAGGAATGGCCACATGACCTTAGCACAGTCAGATTGCCCTCCTGTAGACATTAGATATAGAGATGAGTGCTATGCCAACTAGGTAGTCCTGATTAGGGCAACTTCAGTGCTATGCCAACTAGGTAGTCCTGATTAGGGCAACTTCTACAAGAGGCAGGGCTCTGAAAACATTATCTCCCAGTCTCTGGTTCTTGGTGTGTTTCTAGTTCTTGTTCTATAAACCTGGCTTCCCATTCATTCTGTGGACAACTTCATCAGTATCTTTTCCTTACAAAGAAACCAGATGGATCAAAGGTACCCGGCTCTGGGAGAGTTGTGAGGATATCGGGGGAGGATGATGGTTAATTGAGGATGGAAGTTGTTGTCATCCTGATTAGCCATAGAGGTCTGAGATCACACAGGCCACAATTTTACCAAGTCATTTTCCATCACAGTGGGTTTGTAGAGCTCCCCCTTTGCTTCTCAGTCTAAAATTTCAGTCCCGACCACTTGATTTTTTTCTTCCATGTTTTATTCTCCTTTGTATTTCTTACTAGCTAATATAATTATTTTATGTTTTAGTAATTTATCTTATTTTAGGCTGTCACTTCACCAAAGCTCCATGAGGCGAGGGATTTTCTTTTCCTTTGTTTATAATAGCTCCAAGGCCAGGCATACCAGAGGCCATCAATGTTTATCATGATTATATGAATAAATTCTCCTCTTACGTAACATTGCCCCAGATTTCCAGAGCTTTCCAATAATTTTATATAAAATAAAGACAATTTTGAAAGATACTATAATTAATACTCATCAAAAGTACCAGGTTTTTCACTGTAAAATTTTTCTTGTGGTCTATGGTTAGTGTTTGTCAATACGTGTATTCATCAAAATGATCTGAGATATTGATTAAAGTGCATCAGTTTCTAGGCTCCACTGAAGACCTGCTTATTGAATCAGATTGTTTGTTTGGGGACTCAGAAATACACATGATAACAGACTTTTGCATACGAATCAGAGAGATGCTAGAGTTAGGAAAAACTGACGGAAACACAATGAAATGCTTTCAGAATTCTATCTATGTGCTATCTTGTCAGAGAGCAAAAGCTGGCTCAATACATGTACAGATCCAATTTTGTTGTTGAAAACTTTAGGCTGAAGAAATAACGGATAAAACAATGCTAACTTTGCCAGCAGATCATATGGAAAAGAGAGCTATTCGAATTTTGCCTGTAGCTGAAAGAGAAAGCAATAAGTGAAAAAAAAAGGCATAAAAGTTGTGAAAACAAAGCAGGAATAAATGTGAGGACGCCCAGTTCTGCTATAGAGAAAAACGAAGAAGTAGGTAGGAATAATTAAAATATATATGTCAGTAGTTGAACCAGAAAGAAACAACAAAAAAATCTTACCATTTCTTCAAAAGGATGTGCTTTAGAATTAATAAACAAGGGTAAAAATAGAAGTAAAAAATATATAAAAGCAAAGAGCAAGCGAGAGGTACAAATGAAGAAGATAAATTATATTTCATGTTTATGAGAGAGGATGTGAAGGTAGATTTAAGCTTTTGCCCTTAAGGGAAGCCATCTGAAACAAGGTTCCCAGTGGAAAGCTATGAAAAGGTTAGACTAATTTTCTGGCTGGCACGCCTGGTACCTTCAGAGGACAGAACCCAAGTGTGGAAAACAGAGCGAGCCTTTGTACCTGAATTAACAGGTGTGGTGAGGCACAGCTCTTCACATATATTCCTAGCTTATCATTAATTAATAAAATAATGTCTCTATTTTATCATTAATTTCATTATTATTCTCTTATGATGTATCCCTCTTTTATTATTAATATATCCTAGGTTTATTATTAATATTCCATTACTAATTAAGGTGCCTATTTGTATATGCACCTGCTTACTTATTAAGTTCAAATCATAATTTAATGCCAAGTTGAAGTAAACAAATCCTAGCCAATAAGTGATTTCCCTGAAAAGAACAAAAATAACTGATTGTCAGATAAAAGGCAGACCCCAAAGTCATCCCTCCTCCTGCATTCAGTTTCATTTCTGTTTGAATCTCACATGATCTTCTGCAGAGAAAAGGGAAACCTAAAGAATTAAATAAACAGCAAGGCTGTATATTAAATTAAATTATATTGTATATTAAATTAATTATTATATATTAAATTGTACATTAAATATACAGCAAAGCTGTATATTTAATTCTATAGGCCCAAGGGGGAAAATATTTTATTTTAACAGGACAGCATGTTGGGGGGACACACGGGTTATGCTCTTTATGCATGCCAAGGAGAAACGCCTTTTCCCTAATGTTTCTCTTCATTAGAAAGGCTGCAACTGTTCATTTATGCTGAAGTACAGGCCCGTCTCCTGCCTGAGGTTCTAGGTTTTGGACATGAAGTTTATCAGTTCAGTTGAACTCAGCTATATTCAATATGCAACTCATTATGCCCCAGACACTCTTCTGGATCGATGAGCCATAAAACAATATAGACAACATCAATCTCTGCCTTCCAACACCTTATAAAGAACAGGGGTACAGCTACCTTTGGAGTTTAATTTATTGTCAGAAGCATTAATACCTGTTAATACAGTGTTTTGTTTCTTTTTTAATTACCCTAATAGGTTGATGATGACAAGAAATTAGGCGAGTGGGTAGGCCAATGCAAAATTGACTGAGAGGGAAAACCCCTTAAAGTGGTTGGTTGCAGTTGTGTAGTGGTTAAAGACAATGACAAAGAATCTCAGGCCAAGGATCTTCAAATGCAAGAAATGAGCAAATAAAAATTTTTGCTCACAAAAATCAAAACACAATACTTCACAAAAGAAGAAATACAAATGGCCAATATATGAAAAAAGTTCAACACCATTAGCAATCAGAGAGATGCAAATCAAAACCCTGAAATTTCCCTAAACCCAACTAGAATGGCAACCATTAAAAACACGAACAATAACAAATGCTCGCTAGGGTGTGGAGAGGTAGGAACTCTGATATGCTGTTGGTGGGATTGCAAATTAATACAACCACTTTGGAAAACAGTGTAGAGGGTCCTCAGAAGATAGGGAATGAACCTACCATATGACCCAGCTATACCACTTCTGTGTATCTACTACCATAGTAATGCATGAATATCTATGTTTATAGCTGCAAAATTCATAATTTCCAAACTATGGAAGCAGCCAAGATGTCTATCAATAGATGAATGGATTAAAAAATTATGGGATATATACACAATGGAATTCTAATTATCCATAAAGAAGAACAAAATTATGTCATTTGCAAGGAAATGGATGGAACTGGAAAATATTTTGCTAAGTGAGATTAGTCAGTCACAAAAAGTGAAAGGTAGGATGTTCTCCCTCATATGGAGAAGCTCAGGAGAAATTGGGACACAGGAGGGACTCCAAAGAAGGAGAAACCTTAGTGGAGTGAAAGGGGGGGACCTAACGGAGGGAGATGGGAGGGGGGAGGAAGACTTGAAGAGGAAAACACCTCAATGGACCTGGTGTACAGACACAAATTTATCAAAGCCAATCAATGTGTTGAGCACAGGAAGGTGGGGAGGGAGAGGAAGTGGGATAGGAACTGGGGGAGGGCCCAATGAGTACTGTGTGCATGTATGCCTCTATTACCCTGAACTGCATCAAGATGTATGATCTTGATAAAAATCTTTACAATGCACCAATAAAAAATAAATAAAAATAAAAATTAGATTTACTAATAAAAAAAACAATAGGGGGGAGCTGGGCATGGTGGAGCACGCTTGTAATCCCAGTACTTGGGAGGCTTAGACAGGAGGATCACAGGTTCACAGCCAGCCTCAGCTACTTAGTGAGGCCCTCCACAACTTAGTGAGACCCTGTTTCAAAATAAAGAATAAAAAATAGGGCTAGGGGTGTAGATCAGAGGTAGAATGGCCCTGGGTTTAATCCCCAGTACCACAAAAAAGGGGGAAGGAATAAAATGGGTATATGGATCCAGAAATTTGGATAATTATATATTGAAAAGTGATACGAGAACCATATAAAAGCATCAATACTAAGAACTCTGCCATATTTGTATTATTTAGGGAAAGGGTGCTAAATTGGTTGGGAAACAAATATTTAAGATTGACTAACAAGTTGCAGTCTTCAGTTTTCTTCTTTGAAGGAACCAAGGGCTAATATTTCTCAAAGAATTGTCATAGACGATAAGGCCAACAGACACTCACTAATATATACACAAAAAACAGAGACATCACAAGATCTGTTTCTTAATTTAGTATGAGATAAGTTCTAGAAAACAGGGGAATTCAAAATCTACACCATCTGCTTAGCCACAATCTATCTTGGCAAATATGTTAGGTAGCAAGTCAAATAAAAATCAAAATAAATGACTGCTTTTTTAAAAAAACATTATCAAAGGAAAAGGAATTCAGAGGATTGACCAGATGTCCTTACCTAAGATGGCATGAGTTTAAAGACTACAGAGTCTTCAGTATAAGGACAAACTAAGTTGAAAGTGGAAAAACACTCCAAGTGTATAAATTAAGGTTTCTTGTGCTCTGGACAATGAAGACCTTTTGTTTGTACTGTTTCTTTTTGTTTAGGTTTGTTGCCGGGCGTGGTGTTGCATGCTTGTAATCCCAGTACTTGGGAGGAAAATACTGGAGGATCCGGGTTCGCAGCCAGCCTCAACTACACATTCACTAGGCAAACATTTTACTTTTGACCCCAGATCTGGAAAGCTGTATTCATTTTCTCATCCTCCTCCAGTGTTGGTTCTTTTAAAGTGAGTCAATAGCCCAAATACATTTAAAGCTTTCTGAGTAGAAAATCATTCAAGGATTTTCTGTTGTTGCTATGGTTTCCCCAGTATTTTGTGGGTTTTAATCTCAAATATAATACAACACTGTTTCTATGTAACTTGTCCTTATGGAGAATTTTGAAAAAAGAATTCATTTTTATAAAAATAACAACTCTCTCTGTCTCAAATTCCATTATATTCCATGATGCTTAATTAAATTATAGTCTTACATTTAGGAGTTTGGAAAAATGCAACTAATTCTTGGTAAGCCACTATTAAGAATGAAAGCTGCCATATCTCCATTGACTAGTAAGGAGATTTTTTGGCTAACCAAATATTTTACTGAATAATACATATTACTTTATCACCTTATTATGGAAAACTCTTATCAGGCCTTATAATTCCATAGTATAAATTTATAGTTTACAGGCAACTAAATTTTCCTTCTGTGTGTTTACTTTATTGGTTTTCAAAAGACATTTATATTATTTCTTATTTCTTCAAAATATACCTATTTTATGAAAATACAGAGATAGAAAAAAATTGTATTTGCTCCAGGACAATCATTCAACAATTCATAATAGAGGTGGCATTTGAGCTTGGCTTTGAATGATAGGTAAGATTTTAAGATACAGAAGGAGAGAAATATGAAATACAAAAGGAGGATCACAGGCATTGGTAGAGTTGCCAGATAAAATACATAATGCCCAGTAAAATTTATATTTTAGTGAAACAACAAATATTGTATTGTAGGATAAATATATCCCAGACGCTGCACAGGACACATTATACAGAAAAAAAAAGAAGAAAAGAAACAGCTATCAGTTGCTTATTTGAAATTCAAATTTAACTGGATTTTTCATTTTGCTGGTTTCATGTGAAATTCAAATTTAACTGGGTTTTTAAGTTGCCTGATTTTGTTCGCTATATCTGCAATCCTTTTTGATGCATGCAATTAAATCTGAAGCAATAGAAAAGAAAAAAGAAAAAAATCTAAAACAGTTTAGTTTTTCTGTGAGATTAACCTGGAATGGTAGGTAAGACTTAATATATGAAAGACTTAACGTGTCATGGTCGTGATTTTAAAAGCAACTAAATGATGTCACCAATTCCATTTTATTTCCGTTCTTTCAGGTGTTTTCAGTCTTTGGTTTGGATGCTTAGTGAATCTTTGCAACTTAAACTTGATGAGCTTTCTTTGTGAAGTGGTGGGAACATGAATGCCTCACACACCTCCAGGGCATAGATGAAGTCCGTCAATTATCCCTTGAAGGTCAGTGGCAGCAACATTCATAGAGAGCATATTTTAGTCTCCACTCTTTAGCCATTGATTATCCAATTTTCAGATTAAATACACTTTTAATGTGCTCCTCTTCCAGTAATTTCACATGATTATCATCTTCACTAGTGAGCAGGTAGGATAGAGATCAAATCTCTCTAGTTCAGGATAGTATTGAAGAACTTGTCACTACGTGAGACTCAGGAAACACAAGGATGAGTCAGAAAATTCTTGAATCAAGGAATTTCATTGTCTACGTGGAGACTCATAATTATTTCTTACTAACTATAGTGGAAACATTTTAGGATACAGACTATTAAAACTTTTAGATAAAATAAACTTGGAGGTATTTCCTAGACTTATTTTTCCTGTATAATTTAATTTTAATGAAAACAAAGAGTTGCTCTTTCCTTATTAAGTATGTAATCCATCAACAGGTGTAGAACCCACTTTGATCCATTTTTAATAACCAGCATAAAATATGGTCTTAAGGCTAAGGAGAGTCAGTCTCATATCAAAGTTTGACTTAGGCTGAAGGGCCTGAGCCCAGCACACTCAGGTGGTTGTGGCAAGGTCTCCATAACTTGAACATGGGCTCCTCTGCAGGCTATGTGATTACCTTCACTACATAGCCTCTGGCTTCCATCAGAGGAAGCACAGAGAGAGAGAGAGAGAGAGAGAGAGGGAGAGAGAGAGAGAGAGAGGAAGTGAAAGTTAACAAAAGAGGACACCCAGGAGAGAAAAATAGCCTTTCAATATCTAATCTCATGAGTCACATACCATCACTTCTGCTACACACTGTGCTGGTATTGGAAAATTGCTCTTATATTAATTTCTAGTAAAATGTAAATGGCAGTTATTCAGGCAGGGAGAGCCAGTAGCTCTGTTACATTCCAAGAGCTCCCCCTCCTTTCTTTTCTGCCCCTTTGTTCTAATGATTAACCCATAGTAAGAAAGTAAAGGCAATTGAAGCCTCTAGTCTTAGAAGCATGCAGAGACTTAAGAGTACATAGAGGCAGTTAAAGCTTTAGCCCTAAGATCACAGTACACAGCTACACTGGCTGTAATCAGTGCCTCTGTTTCCCTCCTATTCTCTGTGACCCGGCCTCAGTATGAGAAAGGCAAACTCTATGTGTTACATCAAAGTGCCCATAGTTGATAGACAACCAATACAGCCCAATACAATAGGGGTAAAAACAAGGTAGATTAGTGACCTCTGCACTTAGTAAGTGCACTTAGTAGACTAGAAGGCACCACCTGCCTACGGAATAAGTTATGCCTAAGAAATAAGTTACTAGTCCATTGCCTTGGTAATACTGATAAGAACATATAATGTGAAAAGTGTATTTAAGGGGCCGGAGTCAGAGGGAGGGGCAGAGTTCCACTTTTGGGCTCTCCAGCGTGTCTTCCAGGCACGCTGCTTTTTTTCTCTTCTCTTTTCTATTTCCTACTGACTTTGTAATAAAATTTGTTAAGCTGCAACCAAGCTGCCTGCTAGTCTTAATTTCCCTCTTCAGAAAATCTGATCTGAATTGAGGGAAAGAGCCCACAGTGTCGCTCCCACCATAACACACACTATTGGTCACATAAAACAAACCTCATTCGGTGCAGAAAAAGGGCTACGTAAGGGTGACTCCCAGGGGACTGTGATTGAAGGTCATCTCAAGGCCTACCACAAATGTTATTCCTGAAAAAAATGTCTCCATTTACCTTTTAATTTATTTTATGTGAGTGTTTGTGTGTGTGCAGGATAGATTTAAAGTGGTGAGTCCACAATCCAGAAGATAAGGTAGGAAAGAGCCTATTGTCAAAATAAGGACCTATAAACTGGGTGTGGTGGAGCATGCCTGTAATCCCAGGACTTGGGAAGCTGAGACACAAGGATAGCAGGTTCAAAACCAGCCTCAACAACTAAGTGAGGCTCTCAGCAACTTAGCAAGACCCTGCTTACAAATAAAAAAATAAAATAGGGCTAAGGGTATAGCTTGGAGTTAAAATTCCCCTGGGTTCAATCCCCAGCACCACATACACAAAAAAAATTTAAAAAGGATTAGAGTGAATCTAAGATAGGATCAATATTAATAAATCTTATGTAAGAATCAGTAAATTCTGTCTTTAACTTGCAAGCTCACAAAATATGGAAAGAGATCAGACTTACTTTCTTTCAGTCTTTTAATTCATCAGAACCAGTGAATGGAATCCCTGCCCTTGGGCTAAATTTCTAGAGATTCTTCCTGATTCTGTCTGTATTTTATTCAAGTTTTTTGTTTCACTGATTCTCACGCAGGGTAAAACTTTATCTTAGAGTCCCAAAGCAGTCTTTGAAAGTCCACTTTGCCTTTTATTTACTTTTTTGAGCCTGGGAGCTTTTCATTTTTTGGTACTCCTCAGAGCTTTGAAAGCAACTGCTTTTTCTCCCCCAGAGGAAATTTGAACAGTTCACAACAGCTGGTAAAATAGCGCAATTCTTTTTTTTTAGAAGATGAAACCAAAGATGGAAGGGTGTGATTTTCCTAACCATTGTTACAGTAAGGACGCCCTACCACCCAAAGATCAATCATAGGGGAAACAGAGCTTGTCAGTATTTCTCAATGAAGAGTAAAGAAAAATGTAGAGAAAAGGACACACAGATAGGCCCACAATGGGATAAATCCATTCTCAATGTTAAACTCTATATATGTGTACACACACATATGAGCTGATCACATGTATGAATATATATATGAGCTGATCAAATATATATATATATATATATATGAGCTGATCAAATTCAATGAAATGTAGAGGAAAAAGCACAGAGTTATAGATTTAACTCTGAAACCTTCCCTGTGTGACACATGTTGTTTAAGAATAGAAGTTCCTATCCTTTCCAATTTTCAATAATCTTTGATGAGCAAATCTGAGCTAAACTAATTAGTTTAGCAGAATTCTAAGCTGAAGTGTGATTACAGAGTTAAGCAGGCATTCGCAGTGGAAATTTAATTTATGTGTCAATTTGTTACACAACTACAGATTAGTTTAGGTGCAATCGTGGCCATATTTTTTGTCTCTCTAGTGTATTCAGAGCTAAATTCACAAGATCTATTTTCATGAATAAAACATCGCTGAGTCCCTTCCAATGTCAGCTGGGGTAACGAAAGCAAAAATTGCCTCTGGGACAAAAGATGGTATTAAAGTGAAGACACCATCACCTTGGGCTATGGCGTCACATACAACTATAGGGCTGGAGAAGAAAGACCCTCTATTAAGGTCATTTTTCAAATGTCACACTGGCTGCTGGAACAAGGATCGATTCACCAATGCAGGCCTTCTACAACTACAACTCATCCTTAACGTCACTTCTTATACAATGAACAGCTGCATGCGCACGCGCATACACACACACACACACACACACGCATACACACACAACTTTTCAAACAGTACATTAAAAAATGGAATAATCATCAGACCCAAAATTTAGAGTTTCAAACAAGATTTGATAAAATAAAATAAAAAATAAATCATCTAAAGGTTGATTGGTTTCAATTATTTTTATTCCAAATCACAGCAATAGGTGAATTTTTTTAATTGACCCATTCACAAACATCTAGTGTACCTTTTATTTAGTTTTGCCTGGTTTAATGACATGTTATGTGTCTTAGAAGTGTATTAAACAAAGAGCTTTATTTGTACATTAAAAATCTGCAGTCTATTGCATAGTCACACTAACATTTATATAACCAATTAATCAAAATGTAGAGATTTAACAAATTATTTTCCCCCCAGTAAGTAAATGCAGATTGCAACCTCCTTTCATTTAAATCTTGGACATCTGTTCTGGGTTGAATTGGGTTCCAAAAATATGTGTGCTAAACCAAGGACTTCCTGTGAATGAAACCTTATTTGGAAATGGGGCCTTTGCAGGGGTAATAGAGTTAAACTGAGTTCCTACTTTATTAAGGCAGTCCCTATTCCAATGACTGATGTCTTTATAAGAGGAGGGAGAGACAGAGGTACTGAAGCACAGAGAGGGAAGACACAGGCAGAAACTGGAGTGATGCAGTACCAAGCCAAGGCCCCAATGATTGCAGCAACCACCAGAAACTGGAAGCACTGAAGGATTCTTTCTAGAACCTTTCCAGGGAGGGAACATAGCCCTGCTGACACCTTGATTTCAGACTTAGAGCCTCTATAATTGTAAGAAAATTCATTTCTTTTGTTTTCTTTTTGTTACTGGGTTTATGGTAATGTTCTTAAGGTAGCTCTGGAAAGCTAGTACCCTTGATTTCCAAGAAGTCTGAATCAATGTGTCTCATTATCTCTCTGTATATAACTTCTTTTCCTCTGATGACTTCAAGATTTTCTCTTTAGCTCTGATTTTCAGCAGTGTTAACATTACGAGTGGCTATTATTTCTGATGCTCTTACCACTGGCCCCAATGGACCAGAACAAAAATCAAAATGGAGCCACCTATGCTAAAGTTCCATATCACCACACCAAAACTAAGTTGTTATGTGGCCTTCCAAGAAATTGGAGAAGCAGATAACAGCCAAGCAGGTCAGTTTTAATTACCTTGCTGATGCAGTTCTCTCTGCCTTAATCCTGACACATAAAAGGTAACCGGAAGTAACCTGATACCAACCAATTAGTTATTTTTCTTTTGTTCTGTCTTCCTATCCCAGCCTTACAAGGAAAGTAAATTGGATCTGGCCAATCCACTTTTCATTTTTTGTTACTGCTTTTTTTCAGTCTTTTTCTAAAATCTTATGAAACCAACCTCCTCCGCTCAGCTCATCAAAACACTATTTTATGAAATAAAATGTTACCTGATTTTAGGATAAAAGTAGAGCCAATTAAGATTTTAAATCCCAATTACAATTTTAAACTAAATTGTAATTTTGTTCTTGAACAACAGCTTAGGTATGATTTACCCAAGTTTGATTGATTTAGTACTTATCCTGTTAAAGGTTATTCAGAATTCATGGATTTGTGGTTTGTCATACTTTTTTTAACTTTGGAAAACTCTTGGCCATTATTTCTTCATATATTCTTAAATATTCTTTTGATTTGTTTTGTACAGGGGAATGAACACAGGAACATTTTACCTCTTAACTAAACCTCTAGCCCTTTTTATTTTTTATTTTGAAAAAGGGTCTTGCTAAATTGCTGAGGCTGTTTTCGAACCTGTAATCCTTATGTCTCAACCTCCCAAGTACTAGGATTACAGGCATGCCCCACGGTGCTTGGCTTCTTTTCCTCTTAATGTCCATGTCTTTTCTTTCTGGTTTGTTTATCTCATTATGTTTCAGTTTGGTTATTTCCATTTGATCTACTTTTAATTCACTCACTCTTCCCTCAGTGGTACCCAGTCCACTGAAGAACCCACCAAATCAATTCATCATCTTGGATACTATACATTTTGGTTCTAGCATTTTCATGTGACTGTCAAAATTCTCCATGCTGCAATTCTCTTAAGTGTTTATGCATTTTATCTACTTTTCTACTATATTCCAAAACATATCAATCAAAGTTAAGGTTCTTGTCGTGTAGTTCCAATATCTCTGAGCCTGCTCTACTCTTATTGATTTATTTGTACTCTAACTTTTTATTGAATGCAAAATTTTATGTGTGTGTGCAAGATAAGTAGAGATTGAGGTAAATAGCACTTTTGCTTGGAGAAAGGTATGTCTCCTTTTCTGGCATGTGTCTGTGCATGTGTGTGTGCACGTGCATACATGCATGTGTCTGTGTGTGTATAGGGGGATAAGGCTGAGTCTGTCCATGAGTTGAGCAGAGTTGGGGTTTTGTCCTTGTGATCCTTGCCTTCTATACACCAGGACTTCATATTTCTATTGCAGTGGGTTGCTGATATCTTCTGTTTAAATTAGGGCCAGGTGCACCAGGAGGTTTTTCTCAAGGTTTCTCCTCCCCCTCAGCTTTCAGAAGTTCCAACTGAATTCATCACACAGGGTTTCACTCTCCATGCTCTGGCCCTTTCTGCAATGATAGCTATATATCATTGCTTATTATCTGGTGCCAGCCTTGAGGTGGAAATGGAATTCTCGATTTTCCTGGTTCAACTTATCCACCTGGGCTCAAATGTGGGTCCTTCTCATAATTTTTGGTCCTACTGCCTATGGCAGCTAAACTCATATCTGTGGTCATTTTTGACAAGAGAGATTTCCCTGGACTTTTCCCATATATAGAATAACACTGCTTTGTATTCCCAGTGGGATTCAATCCTAAAAGGGCTGCCTATTTTATATAGGTGTTTACTTCCAACCCTTACATGGAAGCAATGGAATTTTGTTTAGGGCCAAAGGATAGGAGCGTTGTGTGTTCTTTCCCATAAGACAAAGATATTGAGAAGCCAGCAGTGTTCCATACCTGTCTTCCAGTGGCCAGCATACCTCTACTACTCAAGGGGCTCTTTTATGTGTGTTTGTGGTACTACGGATTAAACCCAGGGGAACTAAATCACTGAGCTACATCCCTAGCCTTTTTCAAATTTATTTATTTATTTATTTATTTATTTATTTAGAGATAAGGCCTAGGCTGGCCTTGAACTTGTGATCCTCCTGTCTCAGCCTCCCAGGTTTAAAGCCTGAACCACCACACCCAGCTTGAGGAGCTCTATTCTGCCTTGTCTCAGTCCTGAGACCTTGGTAGAAGCCTTTGAGAAGAACTTGCAAATGTATATAAAATCCCTTCTTGCCTGGGGCTCCCACCTATCCCAAAGGGAAACATGGCCTTTAGAAACTGTGTAAAATCTGAGCTGGTTTCATCTGAGTGCATCCTACAGCATACCCCCTTTCCCTGCTGTGCTTTCAAAGGTGACGCAGGCCCTGTGTCTGTATTCCCTTGGAAAGCTTGTCGCTGTTTGGAATTTAGTTTGCTGGTTGCCTTGGAACCTCAGCAGTCTGAAGAACTAAAGAAAAAAAATCAAGATTTAGTAGATCAACACAAGAACAACAGAGAGGTAAGTGACCTGTCATGAATCCAGCAACTGCAGAATAGCAACAGTGAAGGTGAGCAGCAACTCGCTCCAGTGGGACACAGCCCTGAACAGCTGCATTGGCAGAAGTGGCAGGGGTGCCATTTTGGTCAGACCACGCCAGTGGCTACTGGCATTGCGACTTCTGCAGGCCACGAACAAAGAAGCCAAGGACCTGTTATAAAACCAGCAACAACAGAGCATCAGCGACAAAAGAGAGCAGCAGATCAATCCACATTCGGCAGAGTCCACAATGACCAGAACCTGCAGCAGCAGCTGAGCCCACCACTCCCCCAGAGATTAAGAGCAGTGCTCAATGAGACTGTAAGTCAATGAGCCACCCCAAGGGGAGACTACCCAGCATAGCCACAGGGACTCGTGGGGCCTGAGATTGTGAGGTTTGCCCCGGGGGAGGTGGGAGTGGGGTCTGCTGTGGGACACAGTAGATGCATGGATAAGCAGACAGTCCCTGGTGACATTTGGGTGGTACAGACTTGCAGTCCACAGATCACAGCGCCCTTATAGAGTCCCTGGGGATCACCACAGGACATACAGTTGTGGTACCTGGGAAAAATTGGACCAAACCAACCCTTTCTGTGGAAAACATGGAGTTCCATGTTTGCATAGAATCGGGTCAAAGTGACATCCACCACTTCTGTAGGCAGAGAGACACAAGCCCGGGGCTCCCTGCTGGTGACACCTGCCATAGGTGTAGACAGAGAGAGACATAGGGACAGCCCAAGTGGAGAACGCAGAAACCCACACTTGCAGTGAGAGGGGCAATAGTGGCACTGGTCGCCTGCACAGGTAGTGAGTGAGAGGCACCAGGCAAGGGTCCCAATCACTGAAGGAAACTAAGAATTGGGCCTGCAAATTGGCATTATACCTAGCAAGTGAGAATAACTATTCAGTAAAGGCTATTCACCTTTAAGGCTCACGTAGTAGCAACTATCTACCTCCAGGATAAGAAACTATAAAGGGAGAGGGATTAGACATAGGATACCTACAGAGTGAGAAAGAGAGAGAACTACCAAAAGCAACAAAGTTATAAACATAAGAAACCTGAAATCATGAAAAGGAAAAATAGCAAAGAAACAATGAGCCCCCACAATCCCACAACAACAGAACCCACCAACACAGAAGTGCAAAGATTTCCAGAAAGACAATTCAGTAGTTAATAGTAGGAATGATATGAGATTTCTGAAAGGAATTCAGAGGGAGCCTGAAAGGAATGAAGGGTCAAATGAACAAAGAATCTGACATCCTGAACAGGAATCAAAAAGAAGCTCTGAAGGAAGTGAAGGATGCAATAATCGAAATGAAGGCATCAATACAGACCATCAACAATAGACTAGACCACGTGGAAAACAGAATCTCACTCATAGAAGATCACCTCTCCAAAAATGAACGCATAGTATATAAATTAGAAAAAACAATTCGACAGCATGAATTGGACATTAAAGAGATCTCAGCCAATCTTAAAAGAGCAAACCTAAGAATAATAGGCATAGAAGAGGGAATAGAAGCTGAAACCAAAGGAATCAATAATCTATTCAGAGAAGTAATATTAGAAAATTTTCCAAACATAGAAAGAGAGGTCCACACACAGGTACAGAAAACATATAGAACCCCTAATAGACAATATCAGAGAAGAGGTTCACCACACCACATAATAATCAAATTGACTAATGTAGAGGCCAAGGAGAGAATCTTAAAGGCAGCAAGAGTAAAAGACCAAGTAACATTCAGTGGCAAACCAATAAGAATCACTCCTGAACTTCCAAACCAAGTCATGAAAGCCAGGAGGGCTTGGAGCGACATATTCCAAACTCTGGAAGAAAACAACTTCGAGCCAAAATTTATCTACCTAGCAAAGATATCTATCAAATTTGATGGGGAAATAAAAACCTTCCATGACAAACAGAAGCTGAAAGACTTTATGTCTTCCAAATCAGCACTAGAGAAAATACTCAAAGAGATTAATCACAAAGAAGAAATAATTAGGAAATGCCAGAACCAGAGAAACAGTGATTTCCATCAAACAAACAACTAGGCAAAGAACAAACACTACCTTAAACAGAAATTAAATCTCAAAATGTTAGCAATTAAAATCCATCTCTCAATAATCATGCTGAATACAAATGGCCTCAACTCCCCAATCAAAAGACATAAGGTGACAAAATAGATTAAAAATCACAATCCATCTATATGCTGCCTGCAAGAAACACACCTTACAAGTAAAGATATGCACAAACTAAAGGTGAAGGGATGGAGCAAGGTAATCCATGCTAATGGAACTCGAAAACAAGCAGGAGTAGCAATTATGATATCAGACAAATTAGACTTCAAACCTAAACTTATCAGAAGAGACAAAGAAGGTAATTTCTTACTGGTAAAAGGAACAATCCAGCAAGAGGATATAACAATAGTCAACATTTATGCCCCAAACATAGGTGCAACCACTTTCATAAAAGAAATTCTTTGTGATATTAAATCACATATAGATCCCAATACAATAATATTGGGAGACTTCAACACACCTCTTACATCACTAGATTGATCTTCAAGACAAAAGGTTAGTAAAGATGCCTCAGACCTAAGGAACACCATAAACCAAATGGACCTACTAGAAACATACAGAATATTCCACCCAACTACAGCTGAATTCACATTTTATTCAGGTTCTCTTAGAACATTCCCTAAAATAGACCATATCATAGGCCACAAAGTGAGTACTAGCAAGTTAAAGAAATGTGACATAATCCCCTGTGTCTTTTCAGACCATAATGGAATGAAACTAGAAATCAACTATAAGAAGACCCAGAAAAACCTCATAACACGTGGAGACTGAACACCACACTGCTGAATGAGGAATGGGTCAGAGAAGAAATAAGGGGAGAAATTAAGAAATTCCCAGAAACAAATGACAACAGAGACACAATATATCAAAATCTCTGGGACACCCTGAAGGCAGTATTAAGAGGAAAATTCATAGCACTGAGAGCCCACATAAGAAGAACAGAAAATCACCAAATAAATAACCTAATGACACACCTAAAAGCCCTTGAAAAACAGGAAGTCTAACCCCAAACCCAGTAGAAGACAGGAAATTATTAAAATCAGAGCAGAAATCAATAAAGTGGAGAAGAAAAAAATGCAAAAAATCAACAAAATCAAAAGCTGGTTCCTTGAAAAAATAAACAAGATAGATAAACCACTAGCCAACCTAACCAAAAGAAAGAGAGAATCGACCCAAATTACTAAAATAAGAGATGAAAAAGGTGATATTACCACTGACAGCATGGAAATCCAGAGGATTATCAGAAACTACTTTGAAGCCGGGCATGATGGCGCATGCTTGTAATCCCAGTACTTTGGAAGGCGGAGAACGGTGGATCCGGGTTCGTGGCCAGCCTCAGCTCTTTCTCTCTTTCCCTGTCTCTCTCCCTCTCTCTCTCTCTCTTTCTCTCTCTCTCTCTAATTAGTGAGGCCCTCTGCAACTCGTAAGACCTGGTTTCAAAATAAAGTATAAAAAATAGGGCCGGGGGTGTAGTGCGGAGGTAGAACGCCCCTGGGTTCAGTCCCTGGTACCCCCCAAAATAAAAAGAAACTACTTTGAAAAACTATACTCCAACAAAATGGAAAACCTGGACGAAATTGACAAACTTCTAGACATACAACCTTCCTAAGTTGAATCAAGAAGATAATATAAAATTTAAATCTACCGATAGCAATTAAAGAGATTGAAGCAGCAATAAAGAGCCTACCATCAAAGAAAAGCCCAGGTCCAGGTGGCTATCAAAGTGAATTTTATAAAACCTTTACAGAAGAAGTAATCCCAATACTCCTCAATCTATTCCATGAAATAGAAAGAAACGGGACTCTCCCAAACACATTCTATGAAGCCAACATCACATTAATACTAAAACCAAACAAAGACAGCTCAAGAAAAGAAAACTACAGACCTATATCGTTGATGAACTTAGATGCAAAGCTTCTAAATAAAATACTATGAACGCACATTCAAAACCACATCACGAAAATCATACATCATAACCAAGTCGGGTTCATCCCAGGGATGCAAGGCTGGTTCAACATACGAAAAACAATCCATGTAATCCACCACATAAACAGAACTAAAGACAAAAATCACATGATCATTTCAATTGATGCTGAAAAAGCATTTGACAGAATCCAACACCCATTCATGATAAGAACACCGCAGAGAAACAGAATAGAAGGAACATACCTCAACATCATAAAGGCAATATACAATAGGCCCACAGCTAACATCATACTGAATGGGGAAAAACTTCGAGAGTTCCCCTTAAAAACAGGAACAAGACAAGGATTTCTGCTATCACCACTCCTTTTCAATATAATACCTGAGACTCCAGCCAGAGCAATAAGGCAAGATAAGGAAATAAAAGGAGTACAAATAGGAAAAGAGGAACTGAAACTATCTCTATTTGCAGATGACATGATATTATACTTAGAAGATCCAACAAACTCAACTAAAAGGCTCATAGAACTGATCAACAAATTCAGCAAAGTGTCTGGATACAAAATCAGAAGCTTTTAAAATTTTTTTTAAAAATTTTAAATTTTTTTTAAAAAATCAGAAGCTTTTCTGTATACCAACCATAAATCCACTGAAAAAGAAATCCAGAAGACATTTCCATTCATGATATCCCCCAAAACAATAAAATACTTGGGAATAAACCTAATCGAGGAGGTAAAAGACCTCTACAAGGAAAATTATAAAACATTGAAAAAAGAAATTGAAAATCTTAGAAGATGGAAAAAACTCCCATGCTCTTGGGTAGGCAGAATAAATATATCAAAATGGCCATTCTTCCAAAAGTGATCTATAAATTCAATGCAATACCCATTAAACTACCAAAGTCATTCATCACTGACATAGAAAAATCTGTCCTTAAATTCATTTGGAACAACAAAAAAAAAAAGAATAGCCAACGTAGTTCTCAGCAACAAGAACCATACAGGAGGCATCACAATACCTGACTTGAAACTATACTACAAAGCCATAGTAATAAAAATAGCATGGTATTGGCACAAAAGCAAACACATAGACTAATGGAGCAGAATAGAAGACTCCAAAACAAATCCACACACTTTCAGCCAGTTGATTTTTGACAAAGGGGCTAAACACACCCACTGGAAAAAAGATAGCCTCTATTCAACAAATGGTGCTGGCAAAACTGGCTAACCATATGCAGAAAATAGAAATAAACCCCACTTTCTCACCTAGTACAAGAGTCAATTCAAGATGGATCAACGACCTAGAAATTAGACAAGAGACCTTGCAGCTACTTTAAGAGGGCATAGGTCCAACTTCAACACATAGGCACAGGTAAAGACTTCTTCAACAAGACCCCAAAGGCACAGGAAATTAAAATAAGGATCAATACGTGGGATTGCATTAAACTAAAGAGCTTTTGTGTAGCAAAGGAAACAATCAAGAACCTCAAAAGAGAGCTGACAGAATGGGAGAAGATTTTTGCCAGCTCCTCCTCTGATAGAGGACTAATATCTAGAATATACAGAGAACTTAAAAAAATCACCACTAAAAAAACAAATAATCCAATCAAAAAATGGGAAAGTGAACTAAATAGACACTTTACAGAAGAAGAAATACAAATGGCCCATAAATGTATGAAAAAATTTTCAACATCATTAGCAATCAGAGAGATGCAAATCAAAACTACCTTGAGATTTCACCTAACGCTAATTAGAATGGCAATCATTAAAAACACAAACAACAAGTGCTGGCAAGGATGTGGAGAAGTAGGAACTCTAATACACTGTTGGTGGAATTGCAAATTAGTACAACCACTTTGGAAAACAGTGTGGAGGATCCTCAGAAGACTGGAAATGAACCTACCATATGACCCAGCAATACCACTTCTGGGCATCTACCCAAAAGAACTGAAACCAAACTACCAGACTAATGCATGTGTGTCTATGTTTATAGCTGCACAATTCACAATTGCCAAACTTTGGAACCAGTCAAGCTGTCCATTAACAAATGAATGGATTACAAAACTATGTGATATGTACACAATGGAATTTTACGCAGCTATAAAGAAGAACAAAATTATATTATTTGCAAGGAAATGGAGGGAACTGGAGAACATTATGCTAAGTGAGAGTAGTCAGTCACAAAGAGTGAAAAATCAGATGTTCTCCCTAACATCTGGAAGCTAGGGAGAATGGGACTTAGAAGGGAACCCCAGACAGAGAAGGAGAAAACTTTAGTTGAGCAAAGAAGGTGACCTAACTGAGGGCGATGGGAGGGGGGAAGAGGGAAATACACTAATGCACATGATGTATATACACAAACTTATCAGAGTCAATCACTATGCTGAGCAAGAAAAGGAGGGAAGGGGGAGGGAATAGGGTGGGATTTGAGGGAGGGCTAAATGAGCAATGTGTGCATGGATGCTTCTGATACCCTGACACTTATCAAAATGTGTAACTACATTACAACAACACACCCTGGCCATTCAAGAAATACAAGACAATGCAAGGCGTCCTAATCTGAGGATAAAGGCCTTGAAGAAGGTTTAGAAGCACAGACCAAGGGTATAAGAAATCTCTTCAAAGAAATAATCTCAGAGAATTTTCCGAACATAGAGAAAGATGTGGACATACACATACAAGAGACATATAGAACGCCGTTAAGACAGGACCAAAGAAGGACCTCCCCTCGCCACGTAATAATTAAAATGACTAACATAGAGGCC
>PVJS01022201.1:0-30765 GCA_004027185.1 Glis glis
CTCCAGCCCCGCTCCCCTCCAGCCCCGCTCCCCTCCAGCCCCGCTCCCCTCCAGCCCCGCTCCCCTCCAGCCCCGCTCCCCTCCAGCCCCGCTCCCCTCCAGCCCCGCTCTGGGAGCTACAAGTAAACCTAGAGCACTGTAGATAATTCAACAGTTTTATGGGAGAAAGTGATTCGTGCGCTAACAAAAAGAAGGGTAGGGTCAGGAGCGGAGGAGCCGAAGCGGAGACCGCGCAGAAGCGCTGGACTACGGAAAGGAAATCGGGCTGGAGTCCTGCGTGGGGTACCGGGGTCCTGCGCAGGTGACGGACCCCCTCCCGTCCGACCGCTCCTAGAGAGCAGAGTGCAGAGCGACCAGGGCGGCCGCGGGGGGTCCCATCCAGGATCACTGTGGCTTGGAAGGGGGTGGAATTTGCCAAGGGGCTGGATGGGAGTCCGAAGGAAGGAAAGGAGATACGAGGGAAGGATGTGAGGATGGGAAGGTGAGAAGCTACTGGGAAAGCAGGAAGGCTGGGGGAGCCCCAGGGGACTACACAGGCCAGAGGAGATGTTGGGCGGGGGGGGGGGGGCTGAGGCTGCACTGGAGGTAAAGTTTGGTGGTGGTGGGATCAGCGCCTGAACCCCAGACTAACAAGGTTACGAAGTCCTGGAATCTCTGGTGCTGGTGGGTGCCTACCTGTAATCCCAGCTACTCCGGAGGCTCAGGCAGAAAGATGGCAGGTTCTAGGCCCTTGACAACTTAGCAAGCCTTTGTCTCAAAGTAAAATAAAAAGGGTTGTGGGGAGGGGGCTCATGGTAGAGTACTTGCTTTACCCCCAATACTAGGTAGAGAAAAAAAAAGTCCAGAATCTGCAAAGGAAACCAAAAAAAGAATTCAGGGGTGGTGGGAGTGGGGGCTGAAGACAACCAAGACAAGGCTTTTGGAAGTCAGGGAGAGCAGGTACATGCATCAAGGGAAGGGGTCCTGGAGGGAGCAAGATGGGGTTACTGGGGGTCCTGAGGACAGTAGCTGACTAGAGAGAGTGTAGAGAGAATGGGGAAACTGAGCAGGCACAGTATGCAGCAACGACTATGTTCAGTCATTTCCCTGAAAGGGGAAAGGAGGTAGCTGAGAAGGAACAAGTCAAAAGGTCGGGATGGGAAAGACATCAGCGCTGCTGCAGACTGAATGGAAGGAAGGATGGTGCCAGAGAGGGGAACCTGGGAGCTAGTCCTTTCCTTCTCTGTGGGCCAGACAGCAGGATCTGGATGGGGTGGGTGGCTTGAGCATCACCCAAGCTAGGGACCTGAACCCAGGCACTTGAGTGTCAATCATGGGGCCCCATATGAGTTTTTTTGCCCTCATATGTGCCTCAGTGTCCTTGGCTATAAAATGAGAATGTAGATGATCACACCTGCCTCTTAGGTGATTGTGAGGACCAGGTGGGTGAGTTCAGGGAGAGAGTTTCAGGTGGGGTATGGTAAAGAGAAGCTGGGCACCACCTGCTCCCTGCACCAAACACCTGTTCCTCCCTCTCAGCTTGGAGCTTTGCACATGTTGGCCTTCCTGTTGTGAATGTGCCTACCTGCTGAAGATCATTAGATAGAGGGGTGCCCACGGAAACACACTGATGCTCCTGGAAAGAGGAAACAAAGGCAGCCTATGGTCAACCTGCAGCCCCCTTGGATAGGACCCAGTCCCTCCCACCTCCATCTGCAGCAGCCCCTAGGGAACTGCTGGAAGACTGCTGGAAAAATTGTCATAATAAACACATGCAAAGCTGGGCGTGGTGGTGCAAGCCTGTAATCCCAATACTTGGGAGACTGAGACCAGAGGATTGCAGGTTGAAAAACAACCTCAGCGACTTAGTGAGACTCTCAGCAACCTAGCAAGACCCTGTTTCCTAACAAACAATAAAGGTCTGAGGGTGTAGCTCAGATAGAAAGCCCCTGGGTTCAATCCCCAGTACCACAAAAACAAAGCAAAACAAAACACATGCAAGCCTGGCATGGTGGCACATACCTGTAATCCCAGGACTTGGGAGGCTAAGACAGAAGAATCGCAGGTTCAAGGACAGCCTCAGCAAGTAGTGAGACTCTTATCAACCTAGAGAGACCCTGTTTCTAAATAAAAATAAAATAGGGCTGGGGGATATAGCTTGGGGGTAGAATGCCCCTGGGTTCAATCTCCAGTACCACAAAAATAAATGAATAAATAAATAATAAATAAATAAATGCACTCACAATGAACACCTTATCAGAGAGCATCTTTGGGTAGTTTGCCTACACAGCCATACCAAGTCATGATCAGGTGTGAAAGGTGACTCCAAGGACCTGTCCAGGGCCAGACTGAGCCCAAATTGAGCATAAGTAGTACCTCTTGAAGCATAGACACCTATCTATACCTCCCACCTACTGATGCCTCTCCTACACCTATGAATGTAAAATGACACCTTACCTGCTCACACACATGGGGATGCCCCACGCAGTGGCAGGCAAAGACACCTCCCATATACAATCCCCTGACAGTACTGTCTCCTCCCATGTGCACCAATGAGTTGCCCACCTGCCACCCCTCCCATGTGACTGGCAGTGCGCACACGCGTGCACGTGCGCGCACGCACACACACACACACGTATGATCCAACTCATGCAGACCTGCAACTGGAAGCCACTGCTGGATTTCTGGTTTATGCTTATGCAGGCATAGACAGGCACAGATATGGCGTGCATGCTCCTGGTATGCACGTGAGGGGGGAGCTAGACTGGGAGTTCTCTCAGTTCTGTCCAGCCCATGCCAGGCTCTTCTATAAGGCCCTGCCCCTGCTGTCAGGCTTGCACACACACAAAGGGCTGGGTGAGCACTGAGCACAGGCATTGCCTTCTGCCCACCTCACCCCATCCCCATCAGCAGGGAGCCCCCCAGAGCCAGGCAGATGACCAAAATAGGTTAACACAGGGGTAGGTGGAGGGGGTGAGTGGGATGAGAACAAAGGAGTTGAAAGTCCCAGGCCTGGGGGAGGGGAAAGGCAGGGTTGTGTTCTCAGACCAGGGAAGGCAGGTGTGAGTGTCCTTTGACCAAAAACCAGACTTAAAACAACAGAAATTTATTCTCTCATAGTCACAGAGGCTGGAAGTCCAAGATCAAGGCAAGTAGGGCCACATTCCCCACAGAGGCTCCAGGGGAGATCCTTCCTGCCTTTTCCAGTTCTGGGTGCTCTGGTGGCCTTGGCATTGTTCACACCACTCCAATCTCTGCCTCCTCCATCTTCTCTGTGTCTGCCTCTCCTCTGCTGCTCCTAAGGACACTGTCATGGGATTTAAGGCCCACCCAGGTAATTCAGGATGATCCCATTTCAAGAGCCCCCACTGAGTCATCTGCAAAGACCCTTTTCCTAAGTAAGGCCACATTCACCGGACCTGGATATTAGGATATAGACGCATCTTTCACCCACTGCAGAGGGTGAAAAGGGGTGCATTTGGGTTTGACAGGACTGGGAGCAAAGTGGGAGTCATACCAGCAGGGCAAAGCAGGAACTCAGCTTTTCCCTCTCCCCTAGTCCCCGACTTCTTCGCTCTGAACCCATGCCCTGCCCTGAAGATATGAGCCTCCTCAGGGATCCCAACAATTTCTAGGGGTTCCTTCAAGACCCACCTGATGCAGTCCTTGCTGACCCTTCAGATTCTAACCCCCAGTGGAACTGAGCTGGTTCCTGGTTCCTGGTTCTTCTGTGCTCCTTCCCCATCCATAGAAGGCCATACACCCAGGGGCTCACTAAGTTGTGGAGGGCCTCGCTAAGTTGCTGAGGCTGGCTGCCAACCTGCAATTCCCCTATCTCAGCCTCCCAAGTACTGGTTTTACAAGTGTGCCCCACCACACCTGGCTTTATTTTTTTATTTTGAAATAAGGTCTTGTTAAGTTGCTGAGGGCCTTGCTAAATTGCTGAGGCTGGCCTGGAATCTGTGATCCTCCAGTTTCAGCCTCCCAAGTACTGGGATTACAGGTGTGCGCCACCACACCCAGCTGTGCCCTTGAATTTCTGTCCCCAGGCTCCAAGCTCCTGAGGTCTGGGCTGGGTCAGACACCTCTCTGTGGCCCCAGCACTTGGCTTAGTGGACTGGGTTGGTAGCAAATGGCAGGCTCCAGCACATCCCGTACCTGAGTACCGGATGCTGGAGGCAGGGAGGGAGGCCATGGAGGCAGGGAGGACAAAGTGTAGGGCAATGAGTTCACAGGCAGGAAGGAGACAGGAGCACAGGCAAGGGTAGGTGGCTAAGGCTGAGGAGGCTAGCCCCCGCCAAGGACCAGAGTGACTGTGGGGACAGAGGGTCCTTTGGAAGAGCCTGGAGCACAGGGACGGCCACGCTCTGAGGTAGGTGTAGGAGACTGCTGATGTGAGGGAGGTGGGAGAACAAAGGGCAGATGAGGGTCCCTGCATCAGGGGCAAGAGGAGAGCAAGCACTTTCCTGCCTGATTAGAGGCCCGTGGATGCTCCAGGATTCCTCCTCAGGAACCACCTTGGCCCCAGGAGAGCACAGTGCACAGAGAGGGAGATGAGGCTTAGCCTCCTTTGGCTGTCACCTTGGGGCTCCCTATGTCTGAAGCTGGTCTGTGTGTCCTAAGGAGGATGACAGTTTGCTCCCTTGATTCAGACTCTGTGTGTGTGTGTGTGTGTGTTTGCGGTACCGGGGATTGAACCCAGGAGCATTCTACCTCCGAGCTACACCCCCGGCCCTATTTTTCATACCTTATTTTGAAACCGGGTCTCACGAAGTTGCGGATGGCCTCACTAAGTAGCTGAGACTGGCCACGAACCCGGATCCTCCTGTCTCTGCCTCCCAAGTACTGGGATTACAAGCGTGTGCCACCACGCCTGGCTGTGATTCAGACTTTTTGAGGGACCAGCGATTACTCTCGCTGTGTCCCCACAAAAGACCACTGAGAGCCCAGCACCCCCGTGCGATTCCGGAGGCTTCCGCCGTGGTAGATCCCACAGGAGGGACCCGGAGTCCCTCGGGACAACTTGCTAGGGTCGCCAGGCAAACCAGAAAAAGCCGGTGCCCTCTCCTCGAAGCCAGACTGCCCCGCATGTCCTTGGGGACCCCCCAGGCCACCCCGGAACTAGTGAGGGGTGGTGCGGGCGGTACGTGCGTCCTGAGAGCGCCGTGTCAGGGCGCGTCCAGGCCCCTCTCGGGTCACAGCCAGGGCGCCGGGCCAGGGCTACGTGCGCCGGGAGCGCAGCGGATTCCCGGGGAGGGACAGTCCTAGGACGGGGAGGACCCGAGTCAGCCAGGCAGTACCACCGCGCTGGGGGCCGGGGGCAGCTTCTGGCTCGTCCCGCCGTCCCGCTGCAAGGGGCCCTCCGGGTCCTGCCGGGCGGGCGGGAGGAGGACTGGGCAGCCAGGCCGCGCCTCCTGCCTGGGGCCGGAAAGCCTGGCGAGCCCCGGTCATACCACCACAAACGGGAGGGGGACCGTCCGGGCCGTACCACCCGCCGGGCCGGCGGGGTACGCCGCCCAACGAGGCCGCCCCGCCCGGCAGGTGGCGGCCCCTCCCCAGGCCGACGTGCAGAAAGGAACGCGCCGGCCTCGCCCGCGGAGAGCCGCGCGGTAGTGGGCGGGGTGCGCTGCGCCCCCCTAGCGCCCACTGGCTGTGGCGCGGCAGGGCGGGCCGGACTCGGCGGGCCATTGGTTGAGGGATCGTTAATTTGCATATGGGGCGGGGCGGCGGGGCCCGGCCGGGGCCCGCCGGGGGCTCTAGGTTGGCCGCGGACGCCGCCGAAGTTGGTCCGAGAGCCGGCGACGGTCCTGCGCCCGGGTCGCAGGTGACGCATGAGGGGTCCCAGGCTGGCGGACGCGGGTGAACCTCTGAAGCTGCCCTTCTCTGGAGGCTGCGGGAGTCGGGCGAGCAGGGGGCGGCGTGGCTCGGACACCCAAGTTGGAGGGGACAGGGCGGGGGGCGACCCCTCCACCCGCCCGCCCGCTGGGCCGTCCCTCCAGGCGCAGGGCAGCCACTGCCCACCGCACACTGCGCTGCTCCAGACCCACTGTGCGTGTGACAGCGGCTGATCTGTCCCTGGGCAACGCGAACCCCTGGCCCCTCCGTGACTCGGGTCTGATGGGCAGGCGGGCGGCTACATAGGGGCGGAGGGCGTGCACCCAGGCCTTGGGAGTCAAGGTCAGTTGGCCCCTGGGAGGGGGCCGCCTCTATGGACCGCTGTCGGAGTCCAGCGGGAACGGGTGGGTGGGGGGAAGGGGGAAGACTCTGGGGATTCTCCACCCTCCATGTGTGGGGACTGAGATTGGGCCAGATAACCTCTTGGAGGGAACTTTCTTCTCCTTGTGTGTCCCAGGATGCCAGGCTGTGCAGTGTTTCCAGGAGGTGTTCACCAAGGGGTCCAAGCTCAGGGGAGCCCTGGACAGAACGAGTGATCTTCAGCCAGCAGGCCCGGGGCCTACCGGACCTGCCTCCCCAGAGCTGCCTCTGGGACTTTCTATAGGAAGAGTGCTGCTTTGGCTTCTCCGTGTGTTTCTGCCATTTCAGTGAGGGAGTCAGGACTGTGGACCTATTTGTGGGGCCCAGGGACAGGTCCCTCCCACGGGCCCTCTCTACTGGATATTCTCAAGTACACCCTGAAAGTCTAGATGAGGAGTGTTCAGGGCAGCTACAGGGCCAGGACATCTGCACAGGCCTCATCCCCTCCCTGGGGGCTTCTGAGGATGAGGGCTGGAGCCAGGTCACTAGAGGGAGGGGCAGACCTTATGGACTGGGACTGGCCTTGGAGGGCTCCTGTACTGTCAGCAGTGTCATGCCATATCCAGCAGGCTCTGGAGGCGAGGGGAGGTTTTGTGGCTGGTAACCTGCAGAGCTTATTGTCACTTCCTGTGTGTGGGGCCCTCGCTGAGTGAGGGGCTGCTTTTATGCTGGGGATGAGCAGAATTTCTGAGGCCAGCATAGCCTGGCCCTGCCCTATGGCTGGACTGACTGCCAGGCAGCAGAGTGGCAGTAACTGTCTATCCCGACTAGGGGGTCCTGACTCATCATCGCCCAGGAGGGGGCCTGCCTCTGTTGGGTCCTCCCTGGGGGGAATGGATGTTTATGGGACACTTGGCCCTTCCTCATTCTGCACAGCACACACCATTGTCTTCAAAGTAAAGTTTAAAACTCAAAAGTAAACTTTTCAGCGACTCAGAGGTTTGCTTAGTGATTTGAAGCACCCTGGCAACTTTTGGACTGCATGGGATTCTGTGGACCTGGGATAGTCACCAAGGCAGAGGGCTCTACCCCCTTCCCCATTCCAGAGCACAGCACCTCCTGGTGGAGACAGCTCAGCAGCTTTTTAGGGCCAGCAGCCACAGGCCATGGACAGCCTGGGCAGTGGCTTCAGAAGAAACAGGTGCTCCTCGGAAGGGCACAGGGAATGCAGGTGTATGCCAGCACTGTGTCTACTTCCTCTCAGGGCTAGGGAATGGGGGAAACTCAGATATGGGAGAATATGGCCTAGCCCCCCTCCCCAGGCTACTGTGGGGGGTGGTCTCCAAATGCCACCTGGCATTGCCCCCATTGGCCCCTGTGATTAGATGGACCACGGTGGCTTAGGGCTGGTGCTCAGAGGTACATCCAACCCTTCTGAGTGTGGGTGGGGGAACAAGTCCCTTGGACCCCAGCCTTCCCACTCAGGGCACAGCCTGAGTGACTTTTGCACTCTAGGCTCCACTCCATACGACCCTGTGCCTGGCCCTGCCTATCTGGGGCCACAGGTCAGCTGGGCAAGGAGTAGACAGGTACAGTTGGCTGGGGATTCTGGCCTGATGACACCAGATTGGGAACCTCCCTCTGCTGCCTGGCCTTCTGCATTCCCTGCTCTCTGCCTCAGGCAGGAAATACCCAGTCCTATTTGCTCCCCACGGCTCCTGGTGGTCCTGACCTCTGAGGAGCCCTCCCTGGCTCCCATGGGTGGCTTCCTTGCATCTCCAGCTCAGGACTTCCATGTTTTCTGTAGTCTGCTCCAGAGGAAGTGGGGAGCACTAGATGCAACTCAGGAGCCACCCCAGGAAAAAGCCGAGTCCATCCCAGACATGCCCTCCCCTTGAATCGAGCACAAAGACCCCTATGATCTAGGGTGTCCCCATCCCCTGTTCTCCATTACTGCACATGGCTGCACAAGGGCCTTGGAGACCCCCAGGTTCTGCTCATCACAAAGATCTCCAACCCCAGTCCCAGCCCTCAGAGCTGGGAGTGTGTGGCCCACCTGAGTCAGGGATCTGGGAGAGACCACAGCCAGTCCAAGGGCTGGGAAGGCTGCAGAATCTGCTCTGCCCCAATGTCAAAGCTGCAGGCTCACAGCAGAGGCTTCATGCTTCACCCGGGAGGAGGGTGACAGCCCTTGTCTATTTGATGCCCACACCCTCCATGGGGCTGACCAAACTCCTCTGGGGTAAGCTCCTGAGGAGTCCCTGACCTGCCCCAGGAGCCCAAGACCTGCCCCCACGAGTTCTCTGGAAGACAATAAACTTGATAGGCGGGTCTAGCTTGTCCTGGCATCCTTAGTTCCTGTTGCTGATGGGGTGGATGAGGGGAAGCCAGGTGGGAGAGGAATCCAGACAGCAACTCAGGCCAGGGCCAGGAGGCCCCACTGGGCATGGGATCACAAAGGAAAGCTCCCAAGGGTGGACAGGGCAAAGCAGCCAGAATGCAGGGCCCCAGCTTTGGGTCCCATTGAGCACTGGTCCCCGAAACACCCTTTCTTAGGAATCCTGGCCATGGCCAGCCCCAGGTGGCTTGGAGCCTCTCCAGTAGCTTCCCTGTGGACCTCAAGTTCTAGACCCCACAGACCCTGCCCAGTGCAGCCTCAGGACGCACTCGGACCCCTCTGGGCAGTTTATTGAGGTTTAAGTGTCAGGATAGGGAAGCAGCACATGCAGTGATGGACACCACCTTCGGGCAGGCACACATCCACAGGCTGAACGTGTTATCCACGCATCTCTCATCCCCAAAAAGTAGTAGTGGCCTCTGGGGGCCTGGTGAGTTCTGAGCTATACCCCGTGCTTCTCCGGGGGCTTGGCAGACTTGGCAAGGACTAGGGTGATATCTCCCCAGCACTCTATTCCCCAGAAGCAGAATCCCCAGTGTACCAGGGCTCCCACTGCATGGGGAAGGAATCCTCTGTGACCACAGACTCTCCTGCTGTCCAGGTGGCTCATCCTGGCTGCCTCGGCTCGTCTGTCCTCAGCAGGCACCACTCTGGAGCAGGAGCTGCTACCTCCAGGAACTCTGCCTCATGTGAACAACTGTGGGGAGGAAACTGGCTGAGGAGGCTGAGGCCAGGGGAGGGCCCATCCCACAGGGGTGAGGGGCAGACATACCCTCAGGACTCAGGCTGGGCACTAGGACAGGGCCCCGGGTTGCTCCCTGGAGGGGCTCTTCTCTGGCTGAAGACAGAAGATCCTGTGGGGAGAGTAGGTCAGCTGGGAGCTGGGCTGGGTCCCCACCATCCCACCTCTCCCCAGGACTGCTCTGACCTGTGTGCCACAGGGGGCTCTGTCTGGCTGTGGGGGTGGCGGAAGTGCAGCCCCTGTCTGTTGGATGAACTGCTGCAGGTTGCACTGACGGAGCTCCCGGTTCAGCTCCTCAAGCTCCTGAGCCTGGGCCTGGGAGCACACAGGACCCTCAGGGGGCATAGTCATGGGGGCCCCATGGTCCCTATGCCCTACACAGAGCACCCTCCCTAGTGACCCTGTGTCAGATCCCTGGGTCCATGCATGTTGGAGGTGGCAGGGCTGGGGCCTCCTGAGCTCACCTGCAGGGCATGCTCCGCAGCCTCCAGTGCCCGGCTTACCAGAGCCAGGCTGCCCTGCACCTCTGCACTCTGCCGTTCCTGAATGGCCAGGTCCTGGCGCAGGCGCTCAGTAGCAGATGCTGTAGCCAGTGGGGGCCCAGGAGCCTCAGTGGCTAGCCGCAGCTCAGTCTCTAGGGCACGGGCTTGGGCGTCCAGAGCCTGCAGCCTGGCAGCATGCTCTGCGGTGGCTGCACTCAACGCCTGCAGGCGTGCTTGCCCCTCTCGCTCCCGGGCTTGTTCCCGCCGCAGCTCCTGCTCCCAGAAGGCTTCATGACCCAGCTCCTCGGCATTCCTCTGCACTCTGAGCTCCAGGCCCTGAAGGTCTGCGAAGCAGCCTGGTGTAGGTGCTACAGGGGCCACAGACTCGGGGGCCAATGGGCTGGAGGCCAACCTGGGGCATCCCAGGCTGAAGGTCAGTGCTTTGCGGGTCTCACGGCCCGGTGCTGCCCGTGGTTTTGGGGGGAGACTCGCACGAACTGGGCATCGCTCTGGGGGTGGACAGCTGTCTGAGGAGGGTCTCCCAGCCAGGCTGGGCCCTGTCCTCCTCAGAACAAACTGGACATCATTGGCAAACTGTCCACAGGTGGCTTGGGCACCCACTGGACACTCCTGTGGCAGCAGCTGACGTTCCTTCTCCCTAAGACGTTGCACAAGCACAAAGCGGCCCGTCTGGCCTGGAGAAAAAAAGGAGGGCCAATTTATGTCTCCCCAGACTCTGTCCTGGCTTGAGGAATTGAAGGAGGACAAGAAGGGTCAGGAGCCAGCCCCACCCTCCTTGGGGGGAAAATGGGGCTGGACTACCAGGTCCACCCCCACCTCTTGGGTCCATCTGCCCCCAGGGGACTCACCTATTGCTTGGGCTAGTGCGATGACCACTTCCTGGCAGGTGGTCTGCTCTGAGACCCCACAGACCACTCGCTGGATGCCATCCACCCACACCTTCAGCTCCATGGTGGCCAGCCCCAAGACCATCCCTGACCTGGGAGGAGGGTACAGGGTCAGGCCCTGCCTGGCCCTACCACAGTCTGGCCCCCCTCTCCTCTTCCTGACCTGCCACCACAACTGGTTCAGGTCTGTGGCCCCTCAGTGTCCGGGACCTGCCCTTCTGTGCCCAGCCCCACCCGCAGGCCACGCATTCCTGGAGTGGCCAGGGAACTAGTTTGGCACTGGTGAGCACCGAGACTTCCCCCACTTCATCAGTCTCCTCTTGCCCCGCCCCCACTCTCGAAGCTAGGCGAATCATTAACCAGGTCCAGGATTTCCCGTCCCCAGTCACCGGGCTCAGAGGACACTGCCCCCTCCCGCGGGCGTCAGTCCTCAGGCACCCAAGGGTGTCCGCACGCAAACACGACGCGGTCCGGTGCCATGGGAACGCCTCCTTCAAGGAAGGAACAGTCTCGGGCCCCAGAGAAGCCGAGAGTCGCGACCCAGACTTGACCTCCTGCCGACTGAACCCCACACCTCCCCCGGGTAGCCCCGCAGCCCCTGAGCCCCTTCCGTCTAGCCCGTGCGCTCACCCCGGAGGTCCCGCCCCTGCCGCGGCTCGGCAGCCCGCGAAGCTGACCCCGGCCGCGCGGGACCCCCGTGTCCCCGCTCCGCAGCGGGCGGGTGCAGGTGCGGCGCGGCCCCCACAACCAGCCCGCGGAAAACTCCCTGGTCAGAGTAGGCGCCCCGGCAGGCTTGGGGACCAGCGCGGCTCACCTGGGTGCTCGCCGGCCTCTGGGACCCCGGCGCTCCGGCGTCGCCGCAACCTGCCGCCCCAGCGCCGCGGCGCGCCCCGGCCCCACAGCCTCATTGGCCCCAAGCCTGCACGCCCCACCCCACCGCGCCCCTATTAGCTCCGCGGCTCGTGCCTCCCGCCCCTCGCCCACACCCATTGGCTGCCTTCGCCCGCCCCGCCCCATTGGCTCACCGCCCCGCCCCGCCCCGCAGCGCTCAGGTGTGGGCGGGGTCCTGGCGCGCGGAGGGGCGGGACATAGGGCGGGGCCCGGGTGCGGCCGCTCCTAGCTTGCGAACCATGCGGAAGCGCTTCGCAGCCGCGATCCGCAGGCGGCGCGTTGGGACAGGTGTGAGGCCTTACTGACGGGCCAACTTCTTCGGCAGACTCCCAGTATGCCAGAGCCTCACCCAGTGAAGGGCACTGGCCGGGGATCCCGCAGCTCTGGCATGCGCCCAAGGGAGGCCGGAGGCAACCCATCCTTACCTGACCAGCCTCAAGGGGCTGGGGCCTGTGGCTTCGGCCACGGGATTGGGGGCTCCGAGCCCCCGCGGGAGGGAGACAGAGTGCTGAGGGCCCGACAGAGTCGGTGGGCTGGAGCTGGCGGGCGCTTCAGCCCTGGTGGGGGAGGGGGCCGCCTGGGACAAAGGCTCTGGGCTCTTTGTTTGAGGCTCCTTCCTGCCCCCAGTGGGGCCCAGTGCCCTCGAGAGCTGCACTGCTGCACTGCGGATGCTCAGGCCTTCCCAAGTTAAGTGGGCTTGGAGCCACTTCTCCACCCCCTCCCTCGCTGTCCCCTTGCGGGAACCCTAGCCAGCTGGGCAGCCAGGGCCCCTCAGCCTCTACAGGCTCTGTCCCAGTTAGCCGTGGGCTGGTGGCCCCTGCCTCCTGTGGTCCGCCTCCTGTGCCCTGCCGGGGAGGCCCTACAGGAGCCCCGGTTGTAGGTGTGAGCCATGGAGGAACCTAGATGGGTGGTGCACCAAGACTGGAGTGCTCCACTTCTAGGTCTAACTTGTCCTGAGGCATAGAAAATAATTATGGTCCCGGGAATGTCCCAGGGCTCCTTGAGGAGGATGCCTCTCAGAGTGGCCCCAGGCAGGGGAGAAGGGCATGAAGTCTGAGACTGGGGATTAGGATTAGAGGTCAGCACAGCCCCTCCCTCAGGTTCTCATCACCATCAGCTGGCTAACTCCCAAGTCAGCTCTGGGCCCCAGTGCTTCCCACATATGCAGGACACACCCACACCCACTCGGGGCTCACACACAGGACACTGATGTCTCCAATACCCACCAATCACCACTGAAACCAGGGAGGGGATGCAGGGACCTGTGTGGCCCCCTAGGCCCACTCTACTTAGCTGGGCAGCCGCCCAGCCTCTCATATTCCCAGCTGGGCGGGTCCCAGAACTCACTCAAGGCCCTGGGCTAGGGTCTCCCTGGAAACTCTTGGTAACAAGCAGCCCCTCCCCTTCTGGTTGCCAGTATCAACGGCAACAGCATAGAACCTTGCCTCCCCAGGCCAGCTAGGAGCTCAGGCCTCAGGTGAGTGTTAAGGGTGAGACCCCGGGTGAGGGGACATGAATGAGGGCCATAGGCAAAGAACCAGTACCTCTGACCTTTGCTCTAGGCTATGGGCAAGGGGGGCAGGAGATAGCAGGGAACGTGGGAACAGGGTCCTGTTGCCCTGCTGAGACACACAGACGAGGACCCCTGTGACCAACAGCCCTTGTCTGGTGAGGCAGACACACCTGTGGCCCTCCTCAGAGTGACCCCCTGTGAACCAGCAGTGCTGCCTGACTTCTAACATACAAGGAGAGCACTATAGGGTGCCTACACCCAGGACACAGGGCAGACTCGGCCCTACTGCCCCTCCCAGTTCACGACCACCTTCAAGCACGGCCCCCAAGTCTTGCCAGGAATCTGAAGAGGAGCAGATGTCACCAGGCTCAGCAGGTGGAGAGCTGGTCAGCTGTGATTCGGAGCCTCCAGCTGGCACACCTATGGACACCATGGCTTCCCCAGGCTCCCAGGACACCAAGCCTCACTCCACACGGGTGGTCTCTGCCAACCCACAGTAAGGAGGGTAGGGGAGGGTGGCCAGGCTCCAGGACCAGACCAGCTGGAGGGCCAGGCCTGATCAAGCGGCAGGGGTCCTGGTATTGCAGGTTGGTTCTGGAGGCACTGGACCCCCGCACCTTGCGACTGCTGTGGGAGCAGCGGGAACTAGAGATCCAGGCGCTGCGATGGGCTGTCCAGAATGGCCAGCATGCCCGGCACCATCACATCCTGAAGGAGGTGGCAGGGCTGCCGTCTGCAAGGTCAGCAGCAAAGCCCCCTGCCCAACGTGCTCCTGTCCTGCCCTAACTCCTGGTTTCTGTCCTAGGCCAACTCCGATCACTGAGTCACCCTCCCTCTGATCTCTGCCTTGTCTGACCCTGATGCTTCATTTTACCCCTGAATTAGTAACTGTGCTGTAAACCTAGCCCTAGCCCTGAGCATGTTGACCCCTGCCCAGACCTGCCAGGGCTTGCCCTGCCCTGCCCTGGCTCTGCACCATGTAGCCTCTGGGTATGATGGCAGTGGGGGCCCTCCCATGCTGCTGACCTGCCCTTAGGAACCCCAGCTGATCTCAAGTGGGGGCTGCTGAGGTTGGCTCTCCTCCCAGGAGCTCCCAGAGTCAGGACAAGTTCCTGCAGAACCAGGTCCAGAAGCTGACCCTGGAGCTGCAGGCACAGAAGGAACAAGCCCAGCTGGTGAGGGGGTGGGGTTGGGGAGTGGGCGACCCTAGAGGGTAGGGAAGTGGGCTGGGGCTGTTCTGGGGTGGTGTGTGTGTGCTGGGAGGGGGGTGGCCAGGCTGCAGGAGGCTTCTCACGGAAGGGCTGCACTCCTGAGCAGGAAAAGGAACGCTTGGAGGAGCGGCTGATGCAGACCCTCAACACGATGCAGCAGCTAGAAACTGAGCTACAGGCCTTCCAGAAGTCCTGCCTCCTGCAGCTGGCCCGCTCCTCTTGGGTAGGCCGCATACTGCGGTCACAGACTGGCAGCGTAGAGGTGAGTCTGCGCTCCTGGCCTATCCCCAGTACTCCCTGGACCCCTTTGAGCTGCTGGCGTGCTCCCTCTGGGCAGGTGCCTCTGCTAGGGCTTCTGGCTTGTCTAGGAAGCCTGCCCCCCTCAGGCTGCTCTGCAGGGAGGAATCTCGGCCTGCAGTCCTACCTACCTGGCACAGAGTGTTGGTGAGGTCAAAGGGGGAGAGGTGCTCTGGGGAAAGGGTGCCCTCCCCTAGCCTCTGCCTGCTGGTCTGTGGTCTCTTCTCTTTTTTAGGGGAGTACTGGGGATTGAACCCAGGGCCTGGCACATGCTAGGCAAGTACTCTACCACTGAGCTATGCCCCTGTGGTCTCTTCTTGCAGGTGGTCACTGCAGAGACTCTAATGGACACCGGTGACTTCTCTGAGAATGAACAGTCTTCCACGGCTGGGGAGGTGAGCAAGGTCTCCCACACGAGGTACTCCACACACCTGATCAGGACTCTGGAGCCCTGCAGGAAGAGAGAGCCAAGTGCCTGTTGCTTTCTGGTCAGGGTTTCCGGCTGGAGGATATAGACTGGAACAGCATTGCCCACCGGTTCCCGAATCTCTTCATCAATTCCAACTCAGAGCACAAGTAACTTCACTGGGCAGGGACTTCTCAGGGACCAAGAGAAGGGAGGGCTTGCCTTGGCAGAAGTAGACTAAGAAGAAGAAGTCCAAGTTCTGTCCTTTAATGTCCCCAGACAAGTCACAAAACCCCTCCATGCCTCACCTCTGATCTGTTAGAGATGAAGGGAAGGGGCTCATGGACCATCACTGCCCTGTCATGAGCCAGATCTGGGTCCTGGATATCCAGAACACAGCTGGGGTGCCCACTGCCCTGGGGAGGCTGGATGGGGCAGGGCTGGGGTCTGGGAGCCAGGGCAGCCACTGAGCAGAACATGGCTTCAGGCAGCTTCTGCCCCAGCCACCCCCACCACCGGACGCAGGTTCAGATTCCCTGGCCAAGCATTTGGAGAAGTGTTCCAGGAGCCTGCAGTGGCACTCCTTGCCCTGTGGGGGCACCAGCAGCTCTGGGGGTGCAGACTCTGACTCCAGCAGCGGCCAGCTGGCCCTTCCTTCTGGAGTGAAGAAGGTGATAGGGGAGCAGCCCCAGGAAACAGGCTTGACTTCTTCTGAGCAGATCCACCCTACAGCTCGGAGCTTCAGTGAAGACGCTGAAGGTGGAGTGGGGCAGATCTCCCTGGTCACTCTTCCACACCCTCCAGTCTCCACCCAGAGCCCTATACCAGTTCCTTCAGTCCCCAGGGTCCAGCAGCCCCTCCTGCCAGAGACATGACCCCTGGCGCTGTTCCCCTCCCACAAGAACCCCACTTGCTGCAGGCCTCATCTGGCTTAGCAGGGGACATCCCCATTGGAACATCCCGGAGGGCCCCCCTCCACCAAAGGGCTCCTTTCCCTAGATCTCAGGAAAATCCACACATGCACTCTGGTAAAGACCGTTCTGAAGCCCAGTGCAGACCCTGACCACCCCTGTGCTGGACACCAGCTGAGGTGAGGGGACTGCCCAGCCATGAGAGCACTGGCAAGCCCCTGCTGTGGCTGTTCCGGTGGGTAGGCCATTCATCCGCACAGCATCCCCTCTCCTCCCCTCCCCTCCCCAGCCCGGCTGGCTTCTGCCTGAAGATCGCAGCCGTGAGCAGCCAGGAGAAGTTCATCCGCATCCTCAACCAATCTATGGAGGAGACCGTGGACCTGGGTGGCTTTGTGCTGCAGCAACTCATGAGAGACTTCCCCGTGTGCATGTACCGCTTCCCGCCCGGCACGCTGCTGGCACCGCAGCACCACATCACGGTGCGCCCCGCTGTCCGAAAGCCCACAAGGCCCAGGCCCAGCCCTGGCCATCCCTCACCCAGCGCCCCGCGCTGTTTGCAGGTGTGGGGAGAGGGAACCAGCAACACCAAGAAGCAGTCACCCTTGTCCCTGGGCCAGGACGCCTTCCACTTCCACTCCAGCCGGGGCTGTGTAACAATCCTCCGGAACGCCGAGGGCCAGGTCAGTGCAGTCCCAGCCAGGGAGGGTGCTGGGCGGGCCTGGCGGGGTGGGTGTGACTCAGGCATCCCTACTGACCCTGCAGGTCCTCAGCGAGCACCAGGCGCCACACTGCATGACCCAGGGCTCGAGGATCTTCACCGACAACACCGACTGGTCCATCGACCGCTTCCCGCTCACTGAGGCCGGGCCTGGCGCCGACACCAGCGAGTCCCCGCTCCGGCCTCACCCCGGGGTCAAGGGCCGGGTGCGGGAGGCCAGAGCTGGGCGCTGGAAGCCTGGGTGGGCACTGCGAGTTCCTCCGTCCCGCTCCATCAAAACTTTCCCCCATCCCCTCGCTGGGACCGGCCTCCGCCTCCCTAGGCCCCGCCCCTGCCGGAACCGCTCCCCTGGCCGCGTGAGATCTCTATCATTACCAACCCACCTCGCCAGCCCCTCCAGTTAGGGAGTTCTCCAGGACCCCGCAGGCCCTCCCACTTCCTCACTCTCCTCTTGCCCTCCAGGACCCGGGGCAAGTTGCCTGTCCTGAGCACTCGCAAGTCTTTCCACGCCCGGGAGGTGCCAGCGCGGCCCGAGGCCGCCGAGACAAAGACACTGGAGCTCCTGCCCACCATCCCGGGTGGGCGCTCGGGGGCGCGGAAGAAGGGGTGGGCGGGCGGAGGGCGCGGCTGGGCTGACAGTCTTGTTCCACGTAGAGACCACCGGGCTGTGCCTCCAGGATCTCCCGTCGAGGAAGGAATGCAAGGTCCGGGTGAGCTCACGTGCGCCCCGCTCCCCTCAACCCCCGCCCCGCCGCCCGCACCCCGCCCCTCCCTGCCCGCGCCCGCTGGCGTGACTCTTAGGTCCCCACGCTCCCCAGGTGTGCCGGAAAACCGTAGACCGCTGCTGCCCCATGGTGGCTCTGTCAGTGCAGAGCTCGGCCGAGAGCAGATTTGGCTTCCGCTACCTCAGCTGCCCGCCCATCACCGAGGACTCGTTTAGGCGGTTGTAGGGTGGCACTGCCAGGCAGGAAGCACCAGCTGCATAATTTATTGAACCAACGTTGCCTACAAAGTAAATTGCATTTCTGTACACCTGAAAGTTGAAAATGATTCTCTTGGTTTCTGGGGCATCCTGCCCCAAGAAGAGGGAACTGCCCCCCAGCCTTGCAAGGAGAACCCCACAAATCCACCAGGGATGGGAGGCTTGGCCAGGTTCTGGGCAGCCTAGAGTGAGCAGCTAGGACCCTGAGCTCTGCAATGGAGTGGGGGCTGGAGATCCCAGCTCCCGCTCCAGCCACATCAGCCTAGGCCCCACCCTCACCGGGAGGTCTCTTCCTGGCCCTCACCTCTGACCATTCCTCCTGGGAAGGCCAGGCCCCATAGGAGGGGTGGATAGTTGAGGCAGTGCTGGGGAGCTGGGCTGTCTCTACCCTTGGACTTAACCTGGGTGCTGGCCTCTGCTGTGTCCCCTGGCTGGTCCCAACCCCAGACTCCTCCACCAAGAAGGGCCTCTTCAGAGCCAGGCCCACCTCCCACCCCACCCTGCCCAGATGCTCTGGGGTCATGAAACCAAAGCCCTCTTGGGGCTCCACAACCTCACCAGCACCCTTGGCTCCAGTCCAGGTGAGCCCGGCTGTGGGTAGGGGTTTGCAACTAAGGGTGAGAATGGGTAGGGTTGATGGGGTTCAGGTGCCGCAGGCAGGGGAGGCCTGGGTGTCTGGCTGCTGGATCCCGTGCTGGCTTTTGGTCTGGACATCCCTGGGCTCGAGGGCTGGGGCCTGAGCTCACCTCCAGGGCTCTGAGGGCTCTCACGGCAGCCAGCCCCTCACCCAGGCCAGGCCCCAGGTTGCCCAGGGCTCTGAGTCTACGCCCTCTGAATGGCAGATCTGCAGACCCCCTGGGGGAGCTGCTGCCTGAATCAGGTGGCATTGGGTGCTTGGGGGGAGAAGGGGTCAAGTGATGGCCCAAGGTCCTGGAAGGCTCTAGAAAGCAAGAAAAGAAGCAGCATGTTAGAGAGGCCCTGTCAGACAAACAGGCCACCGGGGGAAGGTCACTGCCCCACCTCGGGTCCTGCAGACTAGAAGGGGTGGCAGGCTGGGGGGTGGCTGTCCCCCTCTCTCCCCCCTGCCACACCCCTCTGCTCCATTTGCTATGCTCCAGAGGGAAGCTATGGCCCCAGCCTTGTGACCTCTGACCATTGCTTAGAACAGCTACCTCTGGGACAGGCAAAGGCCATAAGGCCTGGACTCTGACTTTGGGTCACCTGGGGCCCATCCCAAGGGCCTGTTCCTAAGCCTCTGTAGTGCGAGGCAGGTGACCCCAGTTGCCCAGGGCCAACCTGAACCTGGCACCTGGAGCAGGAGGCCCAGGCAGCTCTTGGTCCCTATCTCATCCCACTCCAGACACACACACACCTGGCCACCCTGCCTGACTGCCCTTGACCACCAGGTGGCAGCTGTTGACCCCTCTTGACTGTCTTGGGGCACCCCTTGTCCCTGCCCAGTTGCTAGCCAGCCCAGGCTTGGCTGCCCTGTCCTCTGCTCACCCCATGAAAGGGTCACTTTGCTGATCTTCCTGTGGCCCCTACCTGCAGTGTCCCTCCTGAGGTTTGCCTGCTGATCTGGGTTTGGTGTCTCTCTGCCTTGAGACCACAGTAATTCTGAACCTGTGTCCCTTGGAGAGGGCCCTGTCTGCTTTATTTATTTATTTATTTATTTATTGCGGTACTGGGGATTGAACCCAGGGGCATTCTACCTCCAAGCTACACCTCCAGTCCTGTTTTTATTCTTTATTTTGAAACAGGGTCTCTCTAAGTTGCGGAGGGCCTCACTAAGTAGCTGAGGCTGGCCGCGAACCTAGATCCTCCTATCTTGGCCTCCCAAGTACTGGGATTACAAGCGTGCGCCACCACGCCTGGCTCCCTGCCTGCTTTAAATCTGCATCCCTGCGCCCAGCATAGCTCCTGTCTGGCGTGAAGCAGTGGTCCTCCCTGCTATGGTCTCCCAGTGGATTTGGCAGCCCCCTCCCACCCCTGGCCTCCTGCCTGCTCCCCTGAGAACCTGGCATGTCTAGTGGGCACATCCTGCTGTGGACACCCCTGGCTCTTACATATCCCCACCCTGGTGTGCCTCACTCTTTCAATCCAGACCCTCTGGATGTGGCCCACATGCCCCTTTTGTGGAATGCCTCTCTCAAATCCAGCCCAGGCAGCCTCAAGGTCCCATGGCGTGGGGGATTGGCCCTCTCTAGGTTGTGAACCCCCACCCCAGGAGAGAACCATCCAGTGCAGCCCCTCCCCGAGCCTGGCTGAGGAGGGGTCTGAGCCAATGTGTGCTGGTGAGGCGTGGGGCTCCCATTTCCAGGTAGGCATACCTGAGGCCAGGCTCGGGGGGCTCGAGGAAGTCTTGGGCCCAGCCTCATCCTCTTGCTCTTCAGGGGCTCTCCGTGGGTCCTGGGAGGCTGTGGCCCCTTCCTGTTGGGACTCCAGCTGCCCACAGGGGAGGGGGCTGAGGTGGGGAGAGGGGGAAGCTGTAGTCCTGCCTCTCCTGGACCCAGTAGTGTGAAACCTGGATAGCCAGCCTGGGGTTCTCTGGCCAACTCTGCAGGTCATCTGGAGACCAGTGGCCACTCAGCCAAGGTGCCCCCCAACCTGATCCCCCACACCAGACAGAATACACAGTGGAAGGGCTCGGCAGGGAGGGGCACCCACCGCAGGCCAAGCTCCTTCCAGGCCTGAAGCCCCACCAGGGCCAGGAGGTCACAAGTATCTGCAGGGTGGGGCCCTGGGGTGGAGGGGCTGGCATCCAGGTCTGGCCTGTGTGGGGACAGCTGCTCCGGAGGTGCCCAGGCCTGGGGAGGAAAAGGGTTGATTTGGGAACCCTGGCCCTGTAATGGCTATAGGGCAGTGTACTGCCACACCAAGAGCCCTGGGTGGGTGCTGGTCCCCTGTGGGGGGAGGGGCTGTAGGTGCTGGTGCAGTGTGAGGATCTGGGATCCTGGACCTCTTGGGTGGCGTGGGGAGGATATACCTGGTGCTGGCGCCTACGTTCCCGCAGGCCTTTGGTGGGGTTCCCGCAGAGCACTTGGCCAGCACCTGAAGAAGAGGGTGAGGTGGGCCTGGTTTGGGGTCAAGGGGCTGCAGGGTTTGCTCTAGGCTGGGTGGGTCAGTTACCATGGGTGAGGTTGCTGGCGTGGTCTTCTGGGGCCAGGTCCTCGGGAAGCAGGCCTTCATGCAGGGGGCCCAGGGACAGGGCCCAGGGCTGGGTCTCAGGCAGGGACAGCACTGGGTCAAGTTTCCACATGGTGACTCCATGGGAACGATCTGCCCAGAGTCAGAACCAAAGGTCACTGGAGCCCCTGCCCATTGGCCAGCCCCAGACTCTGTCCACAGAGCATTGTCCCGTCACCCAAGAATCTGTGTCCTGAGGCTGGCCTTTGACGCTCCCTTTCCTTCCAGAGAGAGCCTCAACCTCAGACCTCCCTCTCCTGTAGTTAAACGGGGATACCCATGGGTGCTGATCACAGGGACGGCGTCCTGGCCTGGAGGCCGATGTGTATAGTTCTGGACACCTGGGTTTAAGGCTGGGAGAGGCAGCAGTTCATCTCTGAGAGGCCTGGCAGAGGGGTGGGGGAGGCTGGGGTGGAGGCCTTTCATCTGGGGGTTGGGGTGAGGTGCTGGGGCACAGTGTCTGCTCGACCTTGTCGGGGGAAGAGGTTGTCCAGAATACTGCTTTCCTTGATGGCCTCTTTCACCATGAGCCAGTCCTGGTCCAGCTTCCGGGCGGCAGGCAGGTTGGTGTGCATGGCAGGCACCTCATCTAGCACGTGCAGCTGGGGGATGAGCTTCCTCACCTCTGCCCTGTAGTTGTAACCCCGGGGCACCTGCAGGGTAAGGAGCAGGACAGCAGGCCTGGGTCCAGTGGGCCCTTTGGGCCAGCTGTGTCCTGGAGCCCCATCCCGCCTCCTGCTGTGGAGGAGGGCAGAGCAATGGGGTAGTGAAGCTGACCGGCCCTAGGGACTGCAGGGGCTGGGCTCTCGCCCACTCAGGATGCATGACTTCACACTCTGCCTGCTCCAGGGTCCAATGTTGCCCTCTGGCCCATGGAGCTGCCCTGGGCTCTGGCTCTGTTGAATGACCACTGTGTACTGGGTGGACCCTGGTCCCAGCATGCAGCATCACCAAGAAGCAGCTATTGGAGTGGGCAGCATGAGCTCAGGGCACACAGGCTTGTGCAGGGAGCATGTGGTCCATAGGGACCTGTGGTGTATGTATGTGCAGATACATGGGCCTGCTGTTTGTGAGTACCCTCCCCCATCTGTATGCAGGCCTGTGGGGGATGGAGGTGGCTCTGGATGGGGCCTGTGTGGTCATATGTGTGTGTGTGTGTGTGTGTGTGTGTGTATGTGTATGTGTGCATGCTTCTGTGTGGAGACTACAGGGCATGTGTGGTTCTATGGGGCACGTGTGTGAGCCCCATGGGGATGCATGCGTGGGCTGAGGGGCATGGTGCGTGTGCATGTAATCCTGTGAAGCCTGGCCGGCTCAGGAGCATGCACTGGCAGTTGTAGACCTCCAGTGATGGAAGAGGTCGAGGTCACAGTGAACAAGCCATGGGGCACAGGCAGACACAGAGGTCCCTGGCGTGGGCTCCCTCCCAGCATGCACACCTTGTTGGAAGGGCCAGGGGCTGGCCGCAGGCACACCAGGTTGCCCTCCAGAGTGAGCGTGGCCAGCCGCGGGCACAGCCGCAGACAGCGCACCTGCTCCAGGTCCTCCACGCTGTTGCCCTCCAGGTCCAGCACCTCCAGCTGCTCAAGCAGGCACAGCGGGCTCAGGTCTGAGATGTCATTGTAGGAGACATAGAGTTCCTGGGGGCAGCATGGGGACCTCAGCTGGGGTCTGACTTGGCCCTACCCCACCCCGTGCCTCAGACCCACCTTCAGTGCCGGGAAAGAGCCAATGCCATCCAGGTCAGCCAGGCCACAGCGAGACAGCCACAGCACCTGCAGGCGGCCCAGAGAAGTGCCCAGGTCTCTGCAGAAGGCAGGGTGGTGTGGTCAGTGCTCACCTGGCGTGGAGGCTGTGTCTTTGGTCCCGGAGGCCTTGTGCCCACCCCCCCCAACACGCGCACACATTTGGCTGCCCCTAGGTGCTGGGACAGTTGTGACTGGGGTGTGGCAGCTTCCAGTTGAGGGAGGGGCTCCAGAGCCCCCTCCCTACTTGTCCTTCTCATTGTGGCCTCCTGGTCTCTGGCATAGTTAGAATCTCCTTCACCTTCTCTGACCTCTAGAGGGCCTGGGCCTGGCCCCAGGGAGCTGCCCCCACCCTGGATGGCTTGGCCCTGGCCTATCTGCTGCCTCTCTCCCCATCCAGCCCTGATGCAGTCCCAGGTCTCCCTGCGCCCATACCATGGTACCATAGGCTCTAGCCAGGAGCTGCAGGGGCCCTCTCCCTTGGGCTCTGCAGTGCTGGCTAGCTCCCTCCCTCCCTTGTGGACACCACCCCAGTTCTTAAGCTTTCCAAGAACAACTGAGATTTCTCTGCAGTTGGGCATTTTCTGCAGCTCTAACTCCCCTTCAGTTGTCTCATCCAGCATGCAGCCTGTCCAGTGGGCTCCTCAGTTTCCTGCTGTGGCTCCATCTCTGTGTTTTAGTCTTTGTCCATCAGTTACGAAGATTGGAATTTATCCTGTCTACTTCCTTAAGTGACTTTTCCAAGTCACCTCTTCCTTGGCTGGAATTGGTGCCTACTGCTTCCCTCATGAGAACTCGTAGAAATTCCATCTCTACCGTGCACAGGCGTTCACGCGCTGTCTGCTGGGTGGCTTTGGCTGGGCATGAGGTGCTCGGCCATGCCCTCTCCCTTCAGCCCAAGCATTGCCCCACCTTATCCACCTTGTCTGGCTTCCAGTGCTTCCATGGGGAAGTCTGAGCAGAGCCTCACCTTTTTGTCCTTAAAGACAACTGGAGCCAGGCATGGTGGCACACGCTTGCGATTCCAGTACTTGGGAGGCTGAGATTGGAGGATCCGGGTTCGCGGCCAGCTTCAGCTACATAGTGAGGCCCTCCGCAACTTAGTGAGACCCTCTTTCAAAAATAAAGAATAGGCTGGGCGTGGTAACACATGCTTGTAATCCCAGTACTTGGGAGGCTGAGACAGGAGGATTGCAGGTTTGCGGCCAGCCTCAGCTACTTAGTGAGGCTCTCCACGACTTAGCGAGACCCTGTTTCAAAAATAAAGAATAAGGCAGGTGTGGTGGCTCACGCTTGTAATCCCAGTACTTGGGAGGCTGAGACCAGAGGATTGCAGGTTCACGGCCAGCCTCAGCTACTTAGTGAGGCCCTACTTAGTGAGACCCTGTTTCAAAACAAAGAATAAAAAACAGGGCTGGGGGGTGTAGCTCAGAGGTAGAATGTCCCTGGGTTTGATCCCTGGTACTGCCAATAAATAAATAAATAAATAAATAAAGAATAAAAAGTAGGGCTGGGGATGTAACTTGGAGGTAGAATGCCCCTGGGTTCAATCCCCAGTACTGCAAAAAAAAAAAAAAAAAAAAAAAAAACCCAAAAAACAAATTGCTGAGGCTGGCCACAAACCTGTGATCTTCCTATCTCAGCCTCCCAAGTAACTGGAATTACATGTGTGCACCACCACGCCCGACTATTTTTATTTTTATTTTTTATTTTTTTGTGGTACTGGGGATTGAACCCAGGGGCTTTCTACCTCCAAGCTACATCCCCGGCCCTATTTTTTTTTATACTTTATTTTGAAACCGGGTCTCACGAAGTTGCAGAGGGCCTCACTAAGTAGTTGAGGCTGGCCGGGAACCCGTATCCTCTAGTCTCCGCCTCCCAAGTACTGGGATTACAAGTGTGCACCACCATGCCCGGCTATTTTTATTTTTTATTTATTAATTTTTTTGGTGTGTGTGGTACTGGGGATTGAACCCAGAAACAATCTACCTCTGAGCTACACCCCCAGCCCTATTTTTTATTCTTTATTTTGAAACAGGGTCTCACTAAGTTGTGGAGGGCCTAAGTGGCTGAGACTGGTCTCGAACCTGCGATCCTCCTGGCTCAGCCTCCCATGTACTGGGATTACAAGTGTGCACCACCACACCTGGCTTTTTTTTTTATTTTGAAACAGTGTCTTGCTAGGTTCCTGAGGGTCTCTTTAAGTTGCTGAGGCTGGCCTCAAACCTGCAATCCTCCTGGCTCAGCCTCTACTACACAAGTAGTGAAACTCTCATCAACCTAATGAGACCCTGTTTCAAAATAAAAAGTAAAATAGGGCTAGGGGTGTAGCTCGGAGGTAGAATGCCCCTGGGTTTAATTCCCAGCACAACACACACACACACACACACACACACACACACACACACTCATTCCAGCTGGGCGTGGTGGCACACACCTATAATCCCAGTACTTGGGAGGCTGAAACAAGGGGACCACAGGTTTGAGGATAGCCTCAGCAACACAGCAAGACCCTTTTCAGAAAAACAAAAAGTAAAAAGTGCTGGGAGTAGCTTGGGAGTAGAACGCCCCTGAGTTCTATCCCGAGTAACACATACACGTACATTCTAACTATCCTGGAATAGATAATTCCTGTATTTTACAATAATTTCTTATACAATAAGCTTAAAAAAATAGAGCCACTGAAAAGAATAAAAAGTGGGAGAGGCACTTTATGAGTCAGTTCTTCATTCCAAAAGCAGATATGTGCAATGCTAGGAAATTAAAGGGCCTACTCATGGAAATAGATGTGAAACTGCTAAGTCAATGCTATTTTAATGTTACAGCAAATTTAAAATAACTCATCTGATTAAGTGGTGTTCATGCCAGGATGCAAGGGTGAGTGACGACCATTCTCCACACTCTAGACGGAGGGAGAACATCGCTTGTGATCACGGGAACAGAGGAGGGCCGCAGCAGGTGCCACCCTGGAGGCAGAGGTACAGACTAATGCTCGCTACGATCCGAACACCCAAGGATGCCCGCTGCTGTGGCTGCCACTGTCAACACAGCTCTGGCTAACAGGTCCCGGCCAGGGCTCCGAGAAAAGACAGAACATAAAGGCTCCAAGTGAAGAGACAACACTGTCGTGATCTGCAGGTGTGTGTGTGTGTGTGTGTGTGTGTGTGTGTGTGTGTGGTACTAGGGATTGAACCCAGTGGCATTCTACCTTCAAGCTATACCCTCAGCCCAATTTTTTTGAAACAGGTTCCCCCCCCAACCCTATTTTATTATTTTTTGTGGCACTGGGGATTTAACCCAGGAGCATTCACCTCCGAGCCACACCTCCAGTCCTATTTTATTTTTATTTTGAAACAGGGTCTTGCTAAGTTGATGAGAGTCTCACTACTTGCTGAGGCTGTCCTTGAACCTGTAATCTGCCTGTCTCAACTTCCCAAGTACTAGGATTACAGGTGTGTGCCACCACACCTGGCTATTTATTTTTTGTGGTACTGGGGATGGAACCCAGGGGCATTCTACCTCCAAGCTACACCTCCAGCCCTATTTTAATCTTTTATTTTGAAACAGGGCCTCACTAAATTGCAGATGGCCTCACTAAGTTGCTGAGGCTGGCCATGAACCTGCGATCATCCTGTCTCAGCCTCCCAAGTACTGGGATTACAAGTATGCGCCACCACGCCTGGCTTCTGGTTTTTTTTTTTCTTTTTGCGGTACTGGGGATTGAACCCAGGGGCATTCTACCTCCGGGCTACACCCCCAGCCCTATTTTTTATTCTTTATTTTGAAACAGGTCTCACTAAGTTGTGGAGGGCCCACTAAGTAGCTGAGGCTAGCTGTGAACCCGGATCCTCCGGTCTCAGCCTCCCAAGTACTGGGATTACAAGCATGCACCAACTCGCCCAGCTCCTTCTGTTGATTTTTAAAAGTGTTTCTAAGCAAAGCATGGTGACCCACACTTGTAATCCCAGTACTTGGGAGGCTGAGGCAGGAGGATTGCGGGTTCACTGCCAGCCTCAGCAACTTAGTGAGGATCTGTTTCAAAATAAAAGAATAAAATAGGGCTGGGGGGTATAGCTCAGAGGTAGAATGCCCCTGGGTTCAATGTCCAGTACCAAAAAAAAAAAAGTAAATTAATAACAGTTGTAAAACCTGAAATCTCCAATATACAAATCATTCTGTGAGGGGGGCACATTTTTTTGTTCTCCATGTTTCTGTTTCTACTGAGATATAAGTTGTATTTGTATCACTGAGATAACCCAATGTTATAGCCTACATCATTCATAGTATGTTTTGTAAGAAAAGCTGACTTATCACTCATTGTATGTGAAGTTTACCATGAAATGAATGCCTTTCTCTATCCGACCTAGAGTCCTACTGTTTCTGTTGTCCCATGCTTGTTGCTGAGCTGCAGAAGAAGCTGCTATAGGAGCAGAAGGAAGACTCCTGACCAATGTCTCCCCTTGAATGAATTGTTTAGCTAAAGAAAACAGTCGTCACTCAGCTATTGAATGCAAAAGCCTCAATGGTTTCAATGACAAAAATCTGTTTTTTAATTAACCCAAACAGCTTGATAATTTTTCATGTAAAAGTAAAGTTTTGATTCAGTTCTTAAAAATTATTGGTTATTTTGTAATAATCAACCAAAAAATAAATCAGAAACCAGCCTGTATTCATGACCATGAGCACACTATAGAGTGGGGATTTGCTCAGCCCTGGTTTTGGGGATCCACTGCTGTCCAGGAGGCTGATGTCCCAGTGGTGGGGTGGGGGTCTGGCCGGCTAAGCAGATCAGGGTCCCTCCCTGCTGCCAACAGTGGGTGTGGAGAGAGTGAGTGGCGTGGATCGGATCTCACCACAGAGCGTGAGGAGGTGCTGGACCTTCTGCTTGTTCTTCCCAGTTAATGGGGGAGGACACATCCCCTACTCTTTGTGAATTTGCCCCCTGAAGTCATACGGTAACACCCTGACCCCCTGTACCTCAGTGTGACCGTAAGCTGAGGTCACACTGGGAGGGGGTGGGCCCTGATGCATGAGAGAGATGCCACATGCACAGAGAGAGAGGTCCTGTGATGTCTCTATGGGGCAAAGACACTGAGAATGAAAACGAATGGAGAAGTCCCTGCAGCCTGGGAGGGACCAGCCCGCTACAGTGGAGCTCCCCTTCTAGCCTCCAGCTGTGAGAGAGAAATGTCTGTGCTGTCAGTCTTCTGGCTTATGGTCCTTTGACCACAAAGACATTTTTTTTTTTACCTTTGGGAAATGAATACACTTTCTAGTTCACTAATGTTAAGAAGCTACTTCCCCTGTGGGGGGACAGCAAGGTGACAATGGGTCACATCTCCCATATGGGGGAGCCCCAGGCCTTTGACCTAAGGGTGAGCTGTGAATTAACCACCTGGGAAGGACTAGACTTCCTGTCTCCAGAGCAGGCAGGAGCCTGTACCCTCTCTAAGGTGCCCTGGGTCTCGCCAGAAGCAGGCGCTGGAGGGGCCCGAAGCTCCTCCAGGAAAGCCAGTGCGCGCAGGCTTACCTGCCGCAGCCCAGAGCACCCGACCTGAGATGATTCACAGAAGAAGCCCAAGCTCCATGGTGGTGCATGCTGGGCGTGGTGGCGCATGCTTGTAATCCCAGTACTTGGGAGGCTGAGACAAGAGGATTGCAGTTTCGAGACCATCCTTGGCAACTTAGTGAGGCCCTCTGCAACTTAGTGAGACCCTGTTTCCAAATAAGAAATAAAACCGGGCTGGGGGTATAGCTCAGAAGTAGAATACACCTGGGTTCAATCTTCAGTACCACAAAAAAAAAAAGAAAGGAAAAGAAAAGAAACCCAAGCGCCACTGAAATATACGAGAAACTCAGGCTGGGCGTGGTGGCTCACGCTTGTAATCCCAGTACTTGGGAGGCTGAGACCGGAGGATACGGGTTCGCGGCCAGCCTCAGCTACTTAGGCCCTCTGCAACTTAGTGAGACTGTTTCAAAATAAAGAATAAAAAAATAGGGCTGGGGGTGTAGCCTGGAGGTAGAATGCTCCTGGGTTCAATCCCCAGTATCACACACACACACACACACAAAAAAAAAAAAACTCTAGAAAAGATTAGAGGGTGTACATGTATGTGTGTGCGGGTAGAAACCCAACGACCTGACTGAAATTCACAGTGCAAGAGCGAATCAACGTTGAGGATTAGCTAGATCAGTTTGGAGAAAAGACAGCAGAGTTGAGGTGTCCCATGCACGAGGAAGCTGCACAAATAAAGACCACGTGGTATCAGTGTAAGTGTAAACCCGCGGTTGAAACTGAGCTCGTAAACAGATCCACACACACATGTGGCCTGGACAAAGGCCAGATGGGATGACAGTCAGTAGGAAATGACAGACCTGCTTGTTTGGCAGACAACAAGAAAACAGATCCACTGTGCAGCAGAAAATAAAGCTGGTCCAAAGGCGACTTTGCAGGTAAGCTGGGTTGAAGGCCTAAAAAGCACAGCAAGACTGTAACGCAGACTCAAGAAACAGTGGGATATCTCTGTGGCCCTGGGTGTGCATGAACTCCCTAAGTAACTCCCAAAGTGCCAGCCAGAGCTGACAGATTGGAACAAATCGCAGCAAAGGGCTCTGCTTAGGTGCAGGGTGCCCGAGGTAGACAGAGCACACTGAACGAAGGGTCTTGTGAAGTCTAAAATGCACCCCACATGTAGAAAGAATTCCTGGAAATCAACCAGAAATTACAGAACCCACCAGAAACTTAGCGCAGGGAACATGACATGAGGCCCGACATCCCTAGCAAGGAGAGACGGCAAGCGAGTAAGAGGTGTGCAAACGGGCGCGCCAGCATAGCTCAGAGGCAGAGCACCACTGAGTTCAATCCCCAGTGCAAGAGCTGAACGTGGTGGTCCAGGCCTGTAATCCCAGTACTTGGGAGGCTGAAACAGGAGGATCACAGGTTCAAGACCAGTCTTAGCAACTTAACAAGACCCTCAGCAATTTTGTGTGTGTGTGGTACTGAGGATTGAACTCAAGTGCATTCTACCTCTGAGCTACATCCCCAGCCCTATTTTATTCTTTATTTTTTTTTTGGTGTGGTACTGGGAATGGACCCCAGGGGCATTCTATCTCGGAGCTATACCCCCAGCCCTATTTTTTATTCTTTATTTTGAAACAGGGTCTCACTAGGTTGCAGAGGGCCTCACTAAGTAGCTGAGGCTGGCCACAAACCCGGATCCTCCGGTCTCAGCCTCCCAAGTACTGGGATTACAAGCGTGTGCCACCACGCCCAGCTTTATTGTTTATTTTGAAGCAGGGTTCCACTATGTTACCATGTGCTGACCTTCAACCTGCGATCCTCCTGTCTCAGCCTCCCAAGTACTGGGATTATAGGCATGTGCCACCATGCCAGGCTACCTGTGTGGTTTTAGAGCATATTAGTGTGATTTTTCTCACTCAGCTAGTGCTGACCCAAGGCTGTGAGTCTGAGCCCTGCTGGCATGGAAGCATGTCGACTGACCCTGGGTCTCTGCTGCTGACCCAGCGGTGGCTCTGTAACTCCGACCGCGTGTTTAGGACATTCATCTTCACCTCAGTGGTGTTTCCAAAGACTGAGTTCTCTTAGCTTCTGATGAACTGGTAGCCACTACATTAAAATTGTTTCCCATCTCCAGGCGCTGAGGTGCATCCCTGTAATCCCAGCTACTCAGGAGGCTGAGGCAGGAGGATTGCAAGTCTGAGGACAGCCTGGGCAATTTAGGCAGAACAGAGCCTCAAAACAAAGAATAAAAAGGACTGGGATGTAGCTGAGTGGAGAATGCTTGCCTGGGATGTAGGAACCCCTGGGTTTAATCCCCAGTACTGAGGGGAAAACCCAAGTCTATTTATCAGCTCTTATAATACTGTCTGATTTTTTTTTGTGTGTGTGTGGTACTGGGAATTGAACCCAGCGACATTCTAGCTCCGAGCTACATCTCCGGCCCTATTTTATTTTTATTTTGAACAGGGTCTCGCTAGGTTGATGAAAGTCTCACTATTTGCTGAGACTGTCCTCAAACCTGAAATCCTCCTGTCTTGGAATTACAAGCGTGCGCCACCATGCCTGGTTTGATTTTTTTTTTTTTTTTTTGCGGTACCGGGGATTGAACCCAGGGGCGTTCTACCTCCGCGCTACACCCCCGGCCCTATTTTTTTATACTTTATTTTGAAACCGGGTCTTA